>JAOBRC010275019.1:0-13824 GCA_027575255.1 Scolionema suvaense
CTTTCATTTCTTTGCATGATGTTAGTTAGTACCAAGGTATTTCTCCCACTCAGGGAATAGGTTTTTAGCCGTCAGAGCTTGCGTGCGAATCGCGCGTGAAACTTTCGAAATATCTGACTTGGCGTGTGACTATCCCGCACGCCATGCAAAATACTCATGGAGAAGCTTGCTCATGTAAGTGGTGCATTATCAATTAAGAAATACACTTCTCATTACGAAGAAACACATGTAAGAATAACTGTTGCAAATTCAAAAAATGTCAATAGAGTTCCATTGGAAATGCAATTTGATCATGATTCATTAGATGACGTCAAATAGTTAGAACCAGAGTTGTGGACATAACATTGACATTAAAATCGGTTTCCAAAAGCTTGTCGTAGCATACGTGCTGCCCTGCATCTAAATTGATGCCGTATTCATCGGTTGGTGCGCATTGATGCCTGTGAATTTCTAGGGCTTTTTGATTTGTACGCGGAAAATATTGGTGCTCTGTCAAGAGTGTTTTGCTGCCATTCTGATTAATTTTTCCCTTGCATGTTTGGCAGTGTTCAGCAATAGCACATATTCCCCAGTTTCAGGAGAAAGCATGTTTTTCGTGTTGTTGCAAACGAGTAGAGATCTTTAATTTTGTCTCGCCAATGTACCCTTTGCCACACAAACAGTCAACTTCATACACGCCAGGTTATCTATTGTCAGGGAGATGGGCTTTGTTGCGTGAGGTTAATATTTGTTTGAGACTTCTTCCTGTTTTAAAGTTGGCTTTGAAACCTGGTTTCTAAAAATTCTTTTGTAATTTTAGGCTAATATCTTTATTCTATATCTTAAGAGACTTGATATACCTATCCTTGCTGTAGACTTCCCTACCACGGATCAGTGACCACGTCTGTATTTTGCATGGAAAAGATGAGAAAGACTTCTGTATGCTTTCAGTTGTTTCACCCTTTTGGGCCCTTCAGGATTCAAAGTTTGCATGTATTTTCATTCAGTATGGTCTTTAAAAATGGTATTTCTGAAAGATGGATGAAATTATCAATGCTTTGGTCACTAGCAAAAATTCCAATTTTTCTGCAAATACTGTAATGCCTCGAATAAGCGCCTGGGCATTTATTTAATTTTTTACCTTTTAGGTGGGCGCTTATTCGAGGGGGGGCACTTATTTAAAAAACTGACTTACTAGTAGTTTTAAAAAGGAAATAATCCCCATGTTCTTTTGATGAAAACGATACAAACAAAAATGAAATCTAAGACAAACTTGTCTTGAACTCAGCATTTCTTGTCAACTCATCTTTCCACAACTTCCTTGTCAAAAATTCGAATTAGCGCTGGTTTCCGACGATTAAAAGATGGGCGCTTATTTGAAGGGTGGGCGCTTATTCTAGGGGGGGCGCTTATTCAATAGTTTCACTTTGGGGTGGGCGCTTATTCGAGGCATTACAGTATTGTTGTACTATATTCTGTAAAGCAGCTTCCCTAGAATATTTAAATTTAGGAAATCCTTTATAACACTTACCTTTTTTCTTTACCGTACCTAAGGCCTGACAAACTTATAGTATGAACTGATTCTGAAAGAAAAATGCTGATATTGGATGCTATGGGAAAGCACGTCTTCCTTTATGAAATTGAGTACCTCACTTAGCATAAATTGTTGAATCATGCTGTTAATTTTAATTCTGCAAAATAGTTACAGTTCTACATGTGTAGTGAGTTTAGGGATTACATATCTCAATCTTTGTTTGACTAACATATACAAGAGGACCTTTTAAAAAACTATGCGTATGTTAAAGATCTGCTGAAATAAAACATTTTTGGAAGAAAGTTTTTCTCTATGTTTTATGGATGGGGATTATAAACTTTTGAGCTAAAACCGACATAATTGTCCTGCTAGATTGCTGAAAGTTTCTCAGAATTTCCCAACCTAATTTGGTGATTGGCTCAGAATTTTCCAAACTTTTGGCACAATTTTCCAAAGTCTGGCTAAATTTCAAATGTTAAAGATGCGATTTGTACCATTTGTGCATTCTGTTTGCAAAGACTTATTTTAACCCAGGATAAAAGTGATTTTTGGGATGCCCGCATTTACTTTATATACTCTTTCTTTTTGTTTTCAGGCACTGTTATTTCTCCAGCTGTTAGGATTCGTTTTCCTACCTGTCTACATTGCCAGTGGGGTATGTAACTTTCTTCAGCTTCAGCTTCTTCTTGAGTTGACTGTGCATGTCTCTGCCGTCACAAGCTAGCTAATGCTGTTTCGTCTTGGCACTTTGCGACAGGGTTGGCATACTAAGTCTATGCATCCTGTTCAGCCCATTTTGTGGGAAAGGTCCATGAACCAGTCAACTAGTGTAAGTTTCATTTTTTACGTTTGTGTATAACAGTCAGACTTTTTTTCATCATCAGTCAGGCGATTTTTTCATTTTATGAATGGCAAACTATCGTTTAAAGATTTGGTCAAGAATAGAATTTTTGGTGTGGTAGAGCACAACAAAACATAACAATTAGCTTTTATTTCATAGCAAAAACTTGTGCAGTTCTCAAGATATTCAGTCCCACAGTCCATCAGCTATCATCTTTATTTTCATGGTGTGATGTCTGTCGCTATGGGTTGCCATTGAGTAACACACAAACTTCTGGCCTCTCCGTGAATAAAAGGGATGGTGTGCAAACATTTGCACTGTTTCGTTGGTGGCGTATGCCTGGCTAAGTAATAGTGTTGTTGGTACGCAAGACCAGAGGAATGAAAACTAAAAATGTTTAAAACTAAAGTCTGCATCCCACCATATTGTCCTGTTCTTTGCACAATATGCATAAAGAAAGTTAATTATAATTTATGGAGTACTTAAATGTCGAAGAACAGATCGGCCCATTATGAGTATGTAGTCCATTTAATGACAAGCATGTGAAGGGAAGATATGACTTTTATGCCTACATTAGCGTGTCAAAACACTGATGTTTTTCTGTTGTCCTCTTTTCTCAATATTTACATTCTATTCCCATGTATGCAGCGTCAAATTTGCATGTTATGCATTCATGATTTTGTTAAACAATAATCCATTTCCCGCCGAACTTTCCTCAACGATTTGCGACTACTCCGTCAACCATATTAGATGTGTTGAGAACAGCAATGCTGTCACAGCTTCTACTGAATAGGAAACAGAGTACCAAGGAAATGTACGAATGATTCTATTGCACTCCAACATGTTTTTGATTTTTATATGTTGAGATGACGTTCTGCAATGTCTATTTTTTTATCTTTAGTTGAACACTCTGTGTGCAACAGATCTTTTAAGCTATGCTGTAATGTCAACTGTTACATTGGCTCCTCTTTCTTTATGTACTACACGTCACTTGAGGATTTTGATTTTGAATGACGAGTCCACCGTGGTGCGCATACTATAAGAAACCATTTTTCTCTTGCTTCATATCAAAACAAGCCTCACGGAACAACTTGAATGGCATATTGACAACGGTACTAGTGGACGAGAACTAAGAACCCTTGCCTCATATCTGCCAACCCCACACTGCTCTAGTCACTCAGGCATATCTAATACCAATCACTGTCATTGCAAAGCAAAAATTGTTGCCTAATTTATTATGATGGCGTCAGGTGAGAAGAACAAACACTGTTAGTATTACGTAAAATTCCAGGAAAAGTAGTAAATGTGTGTGGGATGGCCTGTGGCAGGTCAGGAGTACGGAAGGGCGTGCTTGTGCGATCGCACACCTCAAAATGAAAGGTCTGAAGCTTAACTTTTTCTCAAAAAGATCTTTTAATTATAATTTTAATTATTGAGTGCTCATGTGAAATAGCCAATCCTCTACAGCAACTAAATATTGAGTATTTTGGCACCAACATTGAGATAATTTGTGTAGTACCTTAGTGACAACATGCATAATTAGTCGCTAGATGGTAGCTGCTGGACTTTGTGATTTGATATCTCCAAAACTGCATAAGCTTTTGCTACAAAATGAAATTTAAACATTGTGTTTTTGTGTTCTCTATCCACACCATTCCCATTTTGACCAAATTATTCCTTGGAGCAAATCTAGGTGAAATTGACATTAGATAAATGTGCTGTTAAATCATTTGTAACATCTTCAACTAAAGATTCATGGACCACCAGGTTAAAATCTATCATAAGCCATTGTGCACAAAGAAAAAGGCTCGTAAATGATGTTTTCAGGCTTCTGTTACTCTATTTTGATGTGCTCCTCCTAATTCAGCCCAAATTTTAGCACAAAAAGATGAACCAATTTCTAATAATCAAAGAATGCATATTATAAGTTTCCGTACTAGTCTTAAAACTGTTTTGCTGTTTGGAGATATCTAAAAAAGAATGCCATGGAGACTCTCAGAGATCTTCTCCGTCCCACCCTCACAGTGAAAATAAGCGTAGCACAACAAACCACTTGGATAACGTTACTATTTGACTCACCCAATCTGGATGATTTTTTTATCATGATCAATGTCTTGTCCTAACTTTTTGAGAGGAATCAGACAGCACTTGGAAAACTTTTGTAGACTATTAGGCATGAGGTCACCTTCCGTTCCTGTATTTGATACCATGGCGCCAATGCAAAATTGAAAGATATTGCTGGAACTGGGATCTGTTGCTCTAGTATTCAAGAAGACCGTACACTAAATGCGAAAAGATAGTTTCTAAAAAATTTTGTTTCTCTGCAACCAAAGTTTTACAATTTTTGGAAACAGTCAAAAGTGAACATGGATGCCACTACCTATATCAGGGTATTATGCTACCTGCAAGAAGTAAATGTCCAGCATGTAGGTTGAAATAATACTGTGCCATCGCTCTTGAAACAACAAACCAATTTTTAAAATCAAGTTTTTGTTTAGGTGCTTACCTCTTTGTCTGGAACGAATCTTGGAGTATGACTTTGTTATCACTTTGAGGAAAACTCTAGAAATTGTTTTTTTCTTATGATCAACAGTGCAACAGAAACCTATAGTTTGACCTGATTTGCATGAAGTCTAGATTTAGTAATTAAATCCTTTTTGATTTTTGCTACCTGTCTATCGTAAACAGGCCACCTGAGCTGATATAGTGCTGAATCAAAGTCAAGAGAGGCTTTCTTTTCATTTCAAGACTGATTTTTTCAGTGTCAAGATGACCAATTTATCAACGAGATGATTACAAAATTGATAAACTTTCTTCAGTTTCTTCTTGTGATAAACTTCCTTTCTTTTTCTGATTCGATTCTTTACGTTGTGCATAACCATTCACTTCATCACCAATCTGCTTCAACTTGTCTGAGCGAATAATTAATCTGTATACAAGCAGTAGTGCGGACCAGCCAGCTAGAATAATGGATGCTATTCGAAACAAGCCGCGTCCGTGATATCGTTCATATGTTACTCCTCCTATCATATTTCCAACGACCAATCCTGACGTGTAGATACAATCGTGCAAGCTGAACATAACCGTGTTCAAGTGTTTCGGTGCAATCTTTGATATTATTTGTACGCTTGATGTTCGGAAGAATGGTGTGAAAGGCGTAGTTGCTAGATATAGCAGAACGAACCATGGATCATGGAGGAATGATACCATAACACTGCGAATTGCACAGAGCATGCAGCTTAATGCCATCGTTTGCAATTCGCCCCCCACATATTTTATAGCACGGTCTACTAGGGAGCATGCTATCAAATCTGCGATTCTTGTGGCGAATGTCGTCAACCCCAAGTTTAGACTGGATGCGCCTATTCTTTCCAAAAATGTGAATAGAAAACCTCCAAATGCGCCCAACCCTGCTGATATGATCAGCAGTGTGACAAAGTAAAGCCATACATGTGGACATATCAGTATGTGTAACATTGCTTGTGCGTTGGTCATCTGGTTATGCTTCGTCTGTGTGATTTTTGATGAATCTTCATTGTCTTTGCTTGAAACCTTTGATGAATTATGCAGATGACGGTGCTCTTGCTGACTTCTGTGTTCGTTTACCTGGCTGTACAATCTGAACATAATGCTGCCATATACGCATAAACATAGACCAGATAGTATGAAACACCATGTGTATGGTGATACACCGTTGATAGGTAGAAAGTCTGCTAATACCCCTACCACTGCTGAACCACTTGCCCATCCTAGATAGATAAAGCGAATTTGTGTGCTCATGGATGTTTTTACTGGTGATAGTTGGACGTATGTGGATACAATGCTGTCAGAAAAGCTTAGAAATGGTCCATTCAGAAAGCCAGCGAGCAGGTTCATCGCCAGCATTGTTCGGTATAGAACTGCGCTGTCTGCATGATGGCATTCACTGTCATTGTGCTTGCCTTTGTCAATCGCTGCGTCTTCGACCTCCCCAGTTATGAATTGGTCACGTGGTCCATGTAAAATCTGATTTTCACTGTTAGTCACTTTTCTGTGTTTCACTCCCAAGAATGAAGTTGTATTTCTGTTGAAAGTATTATTCTTGTGAAAGTGCAGGCACGACTGAGATTTCAATGTTGCTGCTACCCAAGGAATAGAAACTAATATCAAAGCTGATAGAATTGCCAGAACCGGAACTATTATTCTGTGCTTCTTTGTTCGATCTGCCACTGTTGAAAAGATCAGGCTTCCAAGGATTGTAGGAATCGAACGTAAGCCATTAATGTAGCCGGCTTGTTTGGGAGTCAGACCTATGTCCTTGAGGAAGGTTGTGTTGAATTCAAATAGAGCGCCATAGAATGAGATGTGGAAAAAATATGCTGCTTTCGGTAAAATCATAAATCTATTGATCTTGATGTCCATTTTCAGTTTTGTTAACTTGTTGGTGAATGCCATCTTTGCCAGAAGACCTGAAATGTATAATTATTGATAATTCATGAATGGTGGTATATGCAGGTAAAGCATCGGGTATCTTTTGCAGAGATTATAGGATTATTATGTACGTGATGGCCGTACTGATAATTAAATTAAGACCAAATTGAGTGAAATGGTAAAAAAATGTTAGTTCTGTTGTTGTGCACTGGCAAATTCATATATAAGGTGAAGATGTGAGTCGCTGACTGTGTTGTCAGAAGGTAATGCGCTTATTTTGAACAAGGCACTCGTTTGCATTATTATTATTGAGACTCCTGCAGCCTTACCTTCTGAATGAAAGGATCTTCCGCAACCACAAATATTTGTCATATGCTGACAGTAGTTTTGCACACACTTATATAAGTTTTATGTCACAGAAAATACTATATTTTTGAATAAATGGCACTGCATAAAACTGTGAACAATGCCTGGTCATCAAAGCGGGTAAAATCTTGAAGTAGACAAACCAAAAACGAACATAGCTTTAGATGCTAAGGTCCTACATCATGCTAAGATTGAATGACAAGGTTCATTAGAAACCGCTGAGATGCATTTAAGAAGAAATCAATGCTTGGATACAGCTTGCTTCTTCGTCATTACCCTACAAGCTTCAGGATCTGCAAGCATCTCAACGGGTAAATCATTCCTTGTCTGTCGATTTAAAGAAAAAATGCTGTATTTTCTAGAGCATGTTTTAGCATGGAGTAGGTGCCAGTAGCACACTTCAGAATTTCCACATAATGCAGCCGTCCTGCTGTTAAACTGCTTCAACTGCAAGTCTCGTGTATGCAGAACTTCATGTGTGTAGATTTTAAGAGACTTACCAGAGGTCAACAGTCCTGAATTTATTCTATGTTCAAAGCTGTGCTCTCTGTACAGATGATTCAATCATCAACAAGTATAGCCTGTGTAAATACCACGGAAGACACAAGTATCAGTGTCTAAATTTTATAACAGAGCTGGCCCTGCCTTGTTCATGTCATTTCCTTCTGTTGCCATCAAAGTCGTGGTACATGCTTTGTCAAACCTCAATTACTGGGCTGTATTTGATTACACCGAGAATGATATTCTAGTATAAGCTTCTCCTGTTGCCAGTCTGTCACCAAGACATGAGCATTATCTTTTCATCTAAAGCTACCTATGAACATCAAACATTGCAGTGTAGCAACCACTGTTTAATTAGAGATCTGGCTGAAGGGTACTATATTCCGTTATTTATCACCAGCATTGTTTAGATAAGTTATGCCTCCTTCACTTGTTCTGTCACATTCAGCTGCTGTATCGCTGATGGCCGTAATTAAGGGATATATGTGCTAATACTTTCCAAGGTAACCAATCATTTCAGCGAATTCTGTTTTAGGTGATAGCATATTATGTCTAACAGAGGTTGTGCAATTTATGATTCTGTGAGCGTGCAGACGGTTCATCATGGTAGTATACCAACAACAGTGATCACAACTCGTGCCATGGATAATTAGTGCATCTCCCAAAAAAGTGGTAGCAATGCTTCATTTTTGATATCCTGTGTCTCTTGATTGGCTGCAGCATTTTGCTTGAAGTTAAGGCCAAAGTTGTTGAATTTGGAATTGCTTTCAGTTTTTTTAAAAGTATTTTAGCTATTGCTTTGCCTGAAGTTGCTGACATCACTTTGGCTTTCAAACCACTGACAATGAAGCTGTGATGCATCATTGGTAGCGTCACACATCATTAGTAGCATCATCGCCAGATACATTTTGCCTGTTTGGTACCGTGCTTTAAAGGCAGTGCCAGAAAAAGAGATATTAAGCTATGTTATAGCACCACAATCCAAAATGGTTTTATTAGTCTTCTGAGCAGGGCACAATTGCAGGCAAATGTGCCCTGTCAACTTCCTACATCCACTGTGTGTTTCCTCTTGCACTCTCCCATGTTGTGGAAGTCTTTCCTTCGCTTTCTTGTTTACTTTTTTACCTACAGCTAAGCTGCATTTTCTTTTGCTCTGTCCTTCTACAAAGAAAGCTTATTGGACCTTGCATTATTGATGGATAAAAAGCATGTCCATCAGAGTTTGAAGAGTGAATGTTGCAGCAAACATACGGCTCCCAGCTCTGAAGGAGTAGCTTGAAAATTAATGAAAAGTATCGTATTAAGTGTTGTGCTGGATTGTATCATGGACGTATGATTGTATTGCCCATGAAACTACCTGAATTTGGATGCTGTAGGTGATGGACTAAAATTTTGTAAATTATTACGATATTTTTAGAAGGTATTTGAAGAACTGAATGCTGAGAGCATCAGAAAGCGGATTTTCTCCAGGGTCTCTATGCCTCGTTGTTTTTGCGATTAATTTTGACTCTTTGTCTGTTCATGTTCTAGGTGTACACTTTGCCGGAGTACATCCATAAACGATTTGGAGGCAACAGGATTCGAGTGCTCCTGTCTTTGTTGTCCTTACTGCTGTATATATTTACAAAAATCTCGGTAGGGTTGTACTTATAGCAGATGAAAGTTTGGCCATCTTTAGTCTTGACATTGTAACTTTATGTATTTCCTGTAATCTTTACCCAGTTTATGTTGATATTCACTATTGCCACGTGGTTGGATAACTTTCTGGTTATCGTATAACAATCTTATGTCCTTGCTTGGCCCTATTAACCCTATTTGCTCTGAGGTTTTGTGGCCTTATCAGACTTCAAGGGGGTTTTTTTATGGTGCACCTACCCTTCTTTCATTCTGTGCCAAAGATGCTATTGGCTTGAATCATGGCTTCGCCATACATGATGAAATAATAAACAAAATGACTGAATTGAAAATTCCAAAACTTAAATTACAAAAATTAATTGTTTCTGTGTCAGCACCTTCATTTTACGTCAATCGATTTCATAATTTTGACATTTTTGTAATTAAAAGTGTGGGTCTTCTTCTGGTCCTGCTTGACGGGTTGTTCAATTGGCTAACTAAATTTTGGAGACTTCTGAATTCAATCATAATGGTGCATTGCAGTTTCCTTAAGTTAAATTGTAGGATATTGATAGGGGTACAAAAACGTATTAGTAACCACTTCTCGCAAGCCTTTTGTTCATAAATATAAATCAAACATGCTGTTCAGGTAAAAGTCTATATGCTTGGCTATAGCGTTGAACAAAAAAGCCAACACGTGTGGTGTCATTTTGCATGGTGGGTTTCTAAAAAAATGTAAAATGCTTCTTGATAAACTTTTATGAACTTTGTCCTTTATTATGTGTGAAATTATGGAACAATCATGCTTCTACTCTGCCATTCGTTCAACATGGTGAATTCTCCAACTTCTTTGTTTGAAAGTAAGTCCTAAAAGTGTGACTTAAGGATGCTGTTAACCCTAGGAGAGCATTTTTTTCTTGAGCCTGTTATTCACTTCAGACAAGGCTCTGTGGCATCATATAGAGATAGGTACATGAGCATTATACACCTGGTTCGTTTCCTATGATTTCAGACGAATATAGCCACCTGCTCCCGGTAAACAAAGAAAACAATAGGAAAAAATAACCATACTTCTTCACAGAGCTCTAAGTCCCCCCATGCTTAATATTTTTTCACAGCACTTATCTCATACGAACCGTCAAAGATGTAGCTTGAAAACAGTGTCGGCAATTTTCGAGATTTTCTTTCGTTCTTGAGCTATGGGCTTACATTCCTGAAATTCCTAACATTTTTTCGGGAATTTTGAAAATTTCAACTTAAATCGCTTATAACTTTTGATGTAGGCAATTGTAGAGAAAACTCCGACACCATTTTGTAGGCCCTGTTATGATCTTTCGAACCATGTACCATTTGTCCAGGAAAACATGTCTGGGGGGGACTTAGAGCTCGTAGAAAGTCAAAAATATAAGTTTTTCTCAGTTTTTTGACTGCTTCGTAGCAGGTGGTTTGCAGGTCACGTCTTACTTTTGACTCTTTCAAAAGCTTGCCACCTGGCCTCAGGAAAACATACACAAGAAACAAATTTTGAACAATTTACTGATTAGCTGCAATGTGCAGCTGAGTTCAAATGACAGAAATGTTTTGCGAGGGTTAACAGTATCCTTAAACTGCTCTGAAATTTTGCAGCAGCTGTTCAACCTTCCATTGTGTCAAAGTGACTGGATGAGCAGAAAAAATTCTTTCATGTCCTTTTCTGGTATATGATTTGAAAACAGTCATTAAATATCAGCTTAATATTTCCACAGCAGTCAGAAATCCTACAGTAAGGGGGGCACATTGCACTCCCCTATGCCCCCTTCTGTCTTTAGTTAGTAAGGTTATAGCGGCAAAGTAACTTCATGCTTAGAGAATTCCTGTAGAATTTTGTGATAATGGTTAGTAGTTTAATAATTGTTTGAACGCTAGATTATTTCTAATAATAAAAGATCAATTCATCATATTCGCAATGATTTACCAGACAAGAGAAGCCAACTAGAATAACAGGAAGCTTTTCGTCATGTTATGTAATTACCAGCCATAACTTTTATTGATGATTTTGTAACATGTTGAAAACACTTGTGCTGGCCAATTTGTGCTTTACGAATCATATTTTTTTTCTCTGATGTAGGGTTCGCATTAATTTTTTGGCACATTGCTAAGACATAGGAAGCACCGGCTATATTTGAAAAATGTATCTGGTGGCTCTTCAAGGGAAGGGGAATTGTGCACTGCCCTGCACCCGCCAGAGCCCTGGAAGCTGGAGCACTTTTGCTAATTTTTCATTTCTGATTTGCCAAAAATCTGGCAAAATGACTTTTGTGAGGAAGGTTGTACGACCTTTGATTTGACCGTTCTTACTAATAAGCACCTCAGATTTGTCTACAAGGTTCTTTTCACAGAACAGCGTATCGCCGCCAACTTGGCATTGCAATTCTAGCTTTGTGTCTGAAGTTACTGCTTCATTCTCAAGTTTCCCGTTTTACAATACTGTAAAATATAATTGATATTTTGTCATGATCTTTAGCAGTAGTATGAATGTAAGGTTATCCAAAAAAAGGCTCAGCAAGGAAGAATAGTGTACACATTATGTGCTTTTTCACTTTAAACAGTAACAAAAGTTAGTAATGATGAAAGTCGCTCATCATTGTCACGGCTGTGACTTTCATTTTTAGCTGTAAAAAGGAAAAGAGTCCAAGCTATTTCTGATATGTTTTGCTGAGGACTGAGCTCGCTAATTATTCTTATCTCGTCATTTTTCAAAAAACAATGCTGTATAATATTGTGGTTTATGATCTCGACATCCGATTGGGTCTCCACCAAATGAGTTTTAAAAGTGATGCAACTTAACATGAAGCTATGAAATGGCCTAAAGATTCAAATTATATCTCAATCGTTTACCATGTAAACAAAAAAATTAGTTCGATTTAACATAGATTGGCAAATAAAAGATATGGATAGCGCCTCAAGAAACCTCTAAAAGCAGCTGATCATATTCACAAACTTGTCAGCATTGTAAAAGTGAAAGAACTGAAATTAACTCTGTAGATAAATCCGAGCCCAAATTAATGTTCAAACATCAGACCTATGTTTCCCGGTAGTGATCCACAGCCTGCTGTTTCCACGCATGCATGCGAGCATTGCACAAGAAGATATTGAAATTCAAAACTTCAATGGTTAGCTATCTGACCAATGACAATCAGATCTGACTGTAGGACTTGAACATAAATTATTTATGAGTGAAACCAACATTTTCTGATAGTGCTGTCACTCTTTTATTATTCTCCAGGATACTGTGATTTTTTTTGCGATCTGGTGCCAATGATTCACCCATAAATCATTGAAATTTACAAATAAAGTTTCTGCTAGTCGAAGACTGAGCATACCCAGATATGTCCTTGCTCGTAAGCTGCTCTATAGTACGATTTTTGTATGTTGGACTGCCTGTGGGAATGCATTGAAATTTTTTCTTTATATTTTTAATCGTTATGGTGGCTGTCTGCGTGCTTATAATTACAACTAGATCATCAGCTTTCACCAAAGGTAGTTAAAGTAATGTTTTATAATGTTTTATCCTTCACACAACCATGGAGGTCGGTTCTCTCTTTTGTTTACAATCATCGGTCTACCCGCGGAAACCTTAGCGTCTTATTCTTCTGGTTAGTCATCCCAATGTAAAACATGTACTATAAATTTATTTTATGGCTTTATCTGTGTTATCACTCCTTTCTTTTGCGAATCTTATTGATTTGATAGCTGTTGATATCGCTCGAGCTCAGAATGCAATTACCACAGTTCTTGACATGCAGATTAACCGCATTTACGTCCAATTACTTTTCAAATTCAATTCAACATAGCTCACTCTTTTTCACTAATGATACCCAATGGCAGTCGAACTTAAAAATAGCAGACTATTATGACTTTTTTATGAGGTCTTATGCCACTTTAACACCTTGCGAATTTTTGTCGCAGAGCTCCAGCTTCCGGCAAATTTCACTGTTGGCGGGCCCTTACTGGAACCCCTGCTGATGTGATATCCATATGTTTGTCATCGTAGGTGAATATGTATTCTGGAGCTCTGTTTATACAACAGTCAGTTGGATGGAATCTGTATGTGGCAATTTTTCTTCTGCTTGCCCTGACCGGTATATGTACCATAACTGGTATGCTTGTTTTCACTTGTACCAATTTTTATGTACTTTTCTTTCTAATACTGTTCATCAACAACTCTCCCTTGACTTGATGGTCACAAAATGTTTTTGAAATTTTTTGTCCTGTGACATTCATGTCATGTCTTGATATCTGCTTCTAGGGGATCATATTCACTCTGGAAGCAGTTCATCAAAGTCTTTATGCAGGGTGTATACCTGATGATTGCAGACACTAGCTTCACTCAACATGAATAATGCTTTGACTTCTTAATGATATTCTGGCTTGGTTTCGTTAATAAATTGTTCCATCTTGAAGTCTATTTCAGGTATTACACAGGCTTACTAGGCTTACGTTTTTCTAAAACTTGCATGTATTGTTTGGAAAGTGACCCCTTCATTTTGAGATGAATATAAAGAAAGAATTTCAAAACTGGTGTCATCGCAGTGTGCTC
>JAOBRC010275130.1:0-13824 GCA_027575255.1 Scolionema suvaense
GAAATTGTTACGTCTAACAAAAAACATGAGGTAGAATAAAATGAAATTGTTACGTCTAACAAAAAACATGAGGTAGAATAAAATGAAATTGTTACGTCTAACATAAAACATGAGGTAGAATAAAATGAAATTGTTATGTCTAACATAAAACATGAGGTAGAATAAAATGAAATTGCAACCCCTTTCAACAATAGTTGAAATAATACTCAAATTATATAATACTTACGAAGTAATAGATTACTCAGCTAAAAAAGGAAAAGTGATCGGCAATATCTCTGGCATCAAAGAAATCAAATGGCTAAATTTTAGTACATATAGACTCGTGTAATGTGCTTGTCCCCATTTGTTTTGTGTTTTGTACCTGGATATAAAACTAATACCCAGGGACGGATTTGGGAGAGTGGGACAGGGTGAGCCAACTGTCAGCTTGTTCCTAATGTTGCTAAGCTTAACCGCGGCTACAGGTTAGCTACGTCACGGCAGTTTATTCGTTTTCATCGTATTTGTCAAAGCTTCATCGCGTTTGGTCAAAACTTAGAAAACGAGAAACAGGTACAAGCCACTCATAGGCACTGCAACAAAACAACTTTCCTTTCAAATGAAATCAGTGACGAACCATGAATGCGTTTTGTTCGCTTCAATAACCTCTACAACGAGCAGCTGAGGTTTTTTATCCAATAGCAACGGGTTGCGTCAATGACTAGGTAGCCAAAAGGGTGAAGAAACTCGTGCCACATCACATAGAAAACATCAATCGTCATAATCCAGCTGAGAGATGTTGGACGTAAAATAATGATCATGCTCTGAAGAATTGACTTTGACTCTTGACCCTAATTCCGTAAGGAGGGGGGTTGATTCCGCCCACTCCTCGGGTTTTCGGAAAATATCTGAAAAACAGCAAAAGCCTACAACTTGCTTATTTCAGGCTTTTAGTTATATGAGTTCACGCATGTCCTGGCCAAATTTGGTACAATTTGGTTCACCCGTTCACGAGATATCGGCCTTTTGTTACGTAACATGTGATTAATTTTCCGCATTTTCGATACATAAACTCCATAAACTAGCTGAAAATGAAGATGTTTGGGAACTTTAACCCTATTTCTAGTCATTTAGAACTTATTGAAATGTAACACAAGCAAATCGAGTTAAAATAATTAATTGCGCAAATTTTTGGACTTTGGCATAATTAGGTACTCACTGGTAAATATAATTACATCACTGAATAATTAACCCGATTTAGGAGGAAGGTATATTTACTTCCCCTTCTGAAATTTTTCGATAACTTTTCAAACAGATGCACATCCAGTTCTTAGTGACTTTTAACATTTATTCCTCATGCACATTGTGTCCAAATTTGATGTTGTTGGATGAGTGGTTTAAAAGTTATGAAAATTTTCTCGGAGTAGTCTGACACTGCTCCATTGCATTTTACATAGGCACTTTGAGCAGGGTTGCACAGCACGCTGATGGGAGGCTTCCTTTCTTGTCAATTTGATGCAAACTGAGGCCAGATAGTGAACCCAGCGGATGTTTTCTGGAAAGTTGAATGCCTAAGGATTATCCATGCAAAATTTCATGTCATTTGGGCTTCCTGATCGGGAGATAGGTGGGGGAGGTAAATATACCTCCCCCTCCCTAAATGGGGGTTAGCCAGACCCCTCCCCCTGAATAGGGTTAATGAGGCTGCATAAATAAAGACGACGGTAGATTGTTCATTACATGTTGATCTACCACTATACGAAGTTTGGTGGTCATAGCCTAAAATGACCCCATACGGAATAGGGTTAACTGCAACTTTCATGAAAAGATAAGATGAGATGATTTAAGATTAGGATAGGATAAGATAGGATGTAGTAGCATAGGATGAGATAAGATAAGAAGAACCTTTTTCAGCTTATAGAAATATATACATTATACAGTTTTCGTCGTAAAATAATAAATAGAGCACTTGAACAAGAAAGATAGTGACTTGTTGGTTTGAAACTGAGTACCCATCGGCAGACTATCAGTAGCCAAGCGTGTGAGGAAGAACCAAACGTGAACTGAGGGATCTGTCGTATCATGATACAGTTGAGAGTCCATAGAACACGTAGTGCAATTTGCATACATAAAAGAACAAATATCCAGCTATGTCGAATTGGAGTGTGTGTAAACAGGGTATTCCACACTCATAGGAGCAGAAACAACCAACCATTTCAATTTAGTGTGAGTATGCGGGGGATATATGCCAACAGTGTATTACCTAAAAAAATACCAAATTAACCAGTTACGGAAACCAGATATTACAAACTAGAATTGCAGATCAGAGTTCAAACCGGTGATATAGAACTAGAGTGAAAAACAAGCGAGTGCCACATCACGCATGAAGCAAAGAAAGAAATGAATGATGAAAATACATGTCATGCTCCCGATTATACACCCTAGCCAGATTCCGCGATTTTTCTGAGTGATAAACAGCTGAGAACGTAAGTTGAAGTTTTTAAGTTGGATTGCCTTTGGGTATTATTACTGAAAAAAGCGACCTGTATTGAAACTGATTTGAAACAAAATTGGAGGTAAATGCGGTTAATCTTCAGGACCTCCACAATGGCATTAACGCAAGTGAAAACCAACCTTTCATCGCATTTAGCCATCGCAAGGATGCCTCAGATAATAGCTTTTATGACAGTTATCACAATTAACGCGCAATGATAAATGTGACAGTATATCAAGGCGGCTTCACATCTATCGTGATAATCACCAGCAGGATCTATTGAGGGAGTACTCCCATACTCCAAGATACGGCATGTGCCGTCCATCAGGATAGTGCAGAATCTATTGAGGGGGTACTCCCATACACCAAGATACGGCATGTGCCGTCCATCAGGATAGTGCAGAATCTATTGAGGGAGTACTCCCATACTCCAAGATACGGCATGTGCCGTCCATCAGGATAGTGCAAGATCTATTGAGGAGGTACTCCCATACACCAAGATACGGCATGTGCCGTCCATCAGGATAGTGCAGGATCTATTGAGAGAGTACTCCCGTACACCAAGATACGGCATGTGCAGCCCACCAGGATAGTAAATTTTGTTCCATTTTCCTAAAACAGGCTTACCAAGAAGACGTTTTGCCTTAAATTAGGGTGCCATGGAGCCAAAATTTCACAAAATTTTGACCAGAAATGCATTTTCCGACGATCTGAAGAAAAATCCCAAAATTTCTCATCGGGACCCACTATTGGGGCATCTACGGGTGGACAATTGTTCCCCCAGCGGTGTCCATGCATCCCACACGTAAGAATGTGACATTCTCAGAATCATTTTTCTTGACCAACAAAGTTCACTAGCAGGAAGGAAGTTGAAGAGCTTGTTTAAATAGCAGTTTCTATATTGTCAACGTAGATCTTATGTAAAATACATTCATTGCAAACATGCGTGGTGGGAGTTTCAGAGAAAGATTATACTAATGTAGACATTTGTTTTCGCACGTATCAGTATTGAAATTTTTGCGTTTATTTTTTACCAACGTTTTGAGCTGAAGTCAAATTCAAAAAACTTAACACAAACATACAATTAATTAGCAAAATCACGAAAAACGAACCAAAGTGTCAAATTTAAAGTTGGATGTTATGAACAGAAACCATGACATTTGTCAATCCAAAGCATATGGCTCCACTGTCCCCTATGGCACCCTTCTACACCCACCCCTCAGTATTCAATTGCATTGCTGAAATGTGATATTGAAGGCAACTTTGCGATAGGAAAAGTGCTTTTGGGCACACAAATAAATCGATAAAATATTGATGAGATGAGTAATTAAGTCAGCGAAACGTAAAAGGTAAAGAATAGTGAAAAAGATAAACCGGAGAATAATCTTATCCTCGCAAAGAAGTGATACACGAAGCTGCATTATGCGACGTCCTGCAAGAGGAGAGGCGCAAAGCATAATCCAGTAGAAGTCTTGCTCCTCGCCAAAGTGTCTCATGGGACTGAAAACGTAACTGGCTTGGTGAGAAAAGATTTAGTTTTTTTCCTAATGTTCTTCAGACAAACTTTCGTTCTAGAGTATTTCTCATACATGTCAGCAATATTCATTACAAGTAATTTACACCTCGTAAAGACCACCATGGCTTTTTGGCAATGTTAGGTTGTTAAAAGGACATGCCAAGGCCGTTTGAGTGTTGATTTTGCAGAAGCACTGAGCAGCAAGAAATACTCAAGGAAATAGCAAATTATGTTTTTCTGATAGAGGTTGTGGATTAAGTAACTATTATTTGTATTTCTAAATTGTATGAAACAGTGTCTGTTATATTTGCCAGACGTGCCTTTAGAACAAAATCTGAAAATCTATGTGGCACCAATAACTTGGAAAAAACAAACTACTGCATAATGGCAGTATGAACAATGGCGTTGATTTTCGATGTTTAGCGATGAAAGGGAAGTCGATCTAAACCAAGCGTGATGTACGTCGAGTTCTCCATTCCACATTTCTCTTTCCTACACCATTCCATTCTTAAAAATAATTCAATATTTCGTTCTTCACAGCCTGAATTTGCTTCATATCGCTCCCCTAATATGTCTGTCCGAACCAAGTCAAGTAATGCGACTCAAAACATTGTTAGCTCCTATAATATGAGGAAAGGAATAAATGTTCCAATATCATTTCATTGATCAAAATATAGCATGGCTCAATTCAATGTATATATTTTTTGTCATTTCAAATTCATGAATTACTAATTACCAGCACAATATACATTGCTTTACTCAAGTATAAATGTATGATACTTCACCGCATTACTCATGTAAAAGAAATATAGCATTGAGTATGTCAGACACGAATAAAGTGATACAAATGACTAGTAACGTGAACTAAATAGGTTCAAATGGTATCAAAGGCCATATTTCATGGAGAAATCATGTCCTGTTCTAAAGTATCTTGACTATGTCTGTATGTTTCCAATGTGTAGGACATAAAAATCTATACATGCTTGATCGCTTTGAGTGCTTCAGTAAAATCTAGGGAAAACATTTAAAAACCTCTAACCTCGGTTTCCGGCCCCCCTCCGGTTTTTCGAAAATTGTTGCTTTTTGGAAGCATGCTGCAGCTCAAAACTTTTGGAGAATTCCTAAATTTATTGAGACATGTTCTGAGCAAAAGATCAGGTTCCAAAAATTTTTCGTTTGTCCAGGCCACGCCCTTTTCGAAAATTACCTGCTGTCTGAAGAAACACATGTTTGCTCATTACTCGGGAAATTTTGGTCCAAATTTTTAAAATGAGGCATCAAAAGAAAGCCCTATGCAAGACCTTTCCATTGATATATAATATTTGTATAATTTTTACTATTGCAAAACATAAATCGCTTCTGAGCAATTTCCACTAGAAAGCCCCTATTTCTCACATCCGACAATCGGTCTTTTCACGGTCATAGGTCACGCCCTATCAATCCTATTGACCTGAAAATTGGCACGCGTATGCATGAAGAATTAATAAATGTGTGTACCAAGTTTTAATGCTATCGAATAAGTAGTTCTAGAACTATGGTTTCGTACTGCACCAAAAAGCCCAGGTTGAATAAGGTTAACAGCCTTCATCTCTGCGGAAAAGGGGATAATTGCCACTTTGTACTTACAGAATGACAGCTCGACCGCTTTAGGTGCGGATTGATTGCCATTTTTTCTATTTCTCATAGTATATCGAAGGTGAACGGCGCCCCGTAACGATTTGTTTATATAGAACTTCTACAACTTTGACGAGGTGTATTTATTAGGTAAATGCTAAAATACACGGTCCACTCAATAGGTCCAACCAGTTGGATGTGAAAAATTGGACAGGTATTGTGTCGCAAATACATGGTCCAATTATTGCATGCAGGAAAAGCAGCTTGTAAGAACATCCCGAGCGCACATTCTGCACAGGTGGTGCTGGAAACGATAGTGATCAACCATATACAATAAGCTTCGTTCATTTCATTAGTAGGCAAAGTTGAACACTGTCCAACTTTTAACCCTATAGAGGAGGAGAGGTATATTTACCTCCCCCTCCGAAATTTTTCGATAACTTTTGAACGGCTACACATATGTGTTTAATTCTATGTGGCTTTTAACATATAGTAGTCACCCTACTAAATACGGTTAAAAACGTGGGCTAAATAGACGAAAATTGTGCAATTTCGCATTTACAGGAACCGAGCCTACTAACTGGACCAATTGATTGGATCGCGTATTTTACGCTTTACAGCTGGCTTTCTTTCTCATCAAATTTTAAAATAGTTATTCAAGCGAATTTTTGTAAAGGCTACATAATTAGGGAAACATCATACGGCAGAAATATTTCTGGGAGCAGGTGTAATACCTTAACACAGAGGTTGTTTCCTTGATAAATCCAGTTATCGAAATCGAAACACCAAGAATGTCCGTGTACATGGACTTGCTGGTAACCTCAACCCACCTCGGGAGCGGGGTTACGAGCAAAAGATTTGTAGTTATCCAATCAGAGAGCACAGAGCCTTTTAAGGTGTTATCTCTTTCCGTCGTCTGCTCGATGGATGTCAATAGAGACACTATAGACCTTTTCGCAAATTGTCATCATGCGATGCATTGTGGGATAGCCAGGGGGTAAATCTCATTAACAGGGTAGCTGACATCCCCTAAGGAGGTCATTGTTAACATCTAGAGAGTAGATATAGTTGATTCCTGATAGAAAAATTGGTAGTAACATCAGACCATTTTCTTTTGTTACTGTACTATTAGTTTTAATGTGCTCCCTGGCCATCCCACAATGCATTGCCTGATGACGATTTGCGAAAAGGTCTATTACGAGGCAGCACCCTATCTATCTACTTCATAAATGTGCAGGAAAGTGTGAAAGCCATTCCGTGCATTTCGAAGCCAGTATATGCGTGTGAAGCCAGCCAGTAACAAACGCTTCGCCATCTGCATGCTACTCAGGAAGCATGTGGAAAAACAAAGCATATTTTTGTTGGTAATATATTTCCATTGTTCCAGGAAACAGAGTTTGTACTCTCACACTTCTACTCCGATTCATGTAGCACACCAAAGTACAACTCCGGCAGAATCGCTGATATGCAACTTTTTCTCCAAAAAACGTTTTTTTTCGCAATAAGCCGAAGTTCTGGAACACAGCAAAACAGCAAAATGACTTCCTTCGAGGATGTCAGTCACCATGGCATTTGCCCCCTGTCTATCCCACAATGCGTTGCATGACGATGATTTTCGAAAAGGTATGCTTAAACTGCTGCGATTTGCAACCGGTAGTAATGGTGTTGTGTGGAATCATAAATCAACCGGTAGTAATGGTGTTGTGTGGAGTCATAAATCAATCGATTGCTGGAAGTCATCATGCCCACTGCTTCACTATTCACAAGGTGTTGCATTCAAAAATATTTCTATTGAATGGATAGTGGAAGCAACAATGTGCTAAGCGTGCTAAGAACTACGGATTTGTAGGCAAGAACTGAGCAAATTTCTCTTTAACGGATTTGCTTAAAACCACAGGTACATGACAGAACACAACTGGCTGGTCTGAGCACTGCCTGTGCATTAACTCAGATCGGACAACTTCTGACTGTGGTTTCACGCAGTTTTCTCACGATTTGACATGGAATCATGACTGGGTCGAGAGATGCATGCCACCATCGGGCACTGTGAAAATTTAGAAAGCTGTGTTTACGCTGCTAAACCTGAGTGGTCACGTATAATGATTACGATATATATGAAGCCATATGTGCTGTATTGAACGGAATGCTGTGCCAAGCTGAACTGTCCACTGCTTCAAACGTGAGCTTCCCTTATATAAAGTGAGTTCCCACGCAGAAACATAAAGACAATTTTTATGAAAAGCATGATCGGTATTTCAGCTATCTGCAGGATGTAGATTCGGGTTAACATTTCGAGAGCACGTTTTTATATAACGCTAGTGGATACAACCAGACAATGTGATGCAGACCCATTTTAAAATCTCCTACTATGGTTATGAAAACCAGTGCATGCATAAGCTCGAACTTCTCATATGAATGATAAACAAGACCAGGGAGGAGGGGGAGTGGTGGAGTCATTTCCGAAGCAGCAAGACGCTGGCACCATGAAAAGAATTGTGCTACAAGCAAATCGAAGTAACATGTTGGACGGGCACATTTTGTTCATGACTCTAATTTGGACCAATATTTTCACAAGGAACTGGACCAGTATTTTCACAACGAACTGGACCAGTATTTTCACAACGAACTGGGAGTACCAGGCTCCCGTCGAGAAAACCTGATGACCCAGAGCAAAGTACTTAGGATATCGTGTTTTACGCACTTAGAACTGTTCACGAAAATGCTAGCCTGTTCTACATACCAAGCATACACAGAATTTCACTTGCTTGCTTGGTCTGTTACCTTTCGCAGTGTTTCTGCGTTTGTAATTATGCCAAAATGAGCACATTACCGCCATCAGAGACTTCTAGTAATCTGCTATGCATGACTTTACGAAGTGATTCAATACAAACTGATGTTAATCATGAGGTTGGTTTGGGAACACCTGACGCAAACTGTAAATCATTAACAAAGTTTGGTAATTTGAAGAACGGATATTCGCGACGAAGTAAGCAGACTCTGAGGGAACTTTATTCGAGCAAGTGCTGTGCACATTCTAGGAAATCCTGAAACGGAAACGAAAGCCATAGCTCTAGCAAGCCACTTCAGACTTTTTTTGCTGGATCGAATCTTTTGCATTTTGATAAAAGAACCCTAGGGAATTATACCACAAAAATCAAAGCAATAAATTTGCCGGTGATTTTTTATGACACAGAGAAATAATCGCATCAATTAGGCAGGCTGAGGTCAAGATTCAATTAATACTGCAACCTGCTGCTCAATAAGCAACCCATATAACCGATCATGTGTAGCTAGATTGAAAAAAGATGTTTGTCAATCATACCACGCGTTAGCTATTTCAGATTCATATTGAAGATCTTTCG
The DNA here is from genome assembly GCA_027575255.1 of Scolionema suvaense. Lineage (NCBI taxonomy): Eukaryota > Metazoa > Cnidaria > Hydrozoa > Limnomedusae > Olindiidae > Scolionema > Scolionema suvaense. Next base: position 8,966 of record JAOBRC010275130.1, read on the forward strand.
GGTTTGTTATCTCTTTCTCCTTGCCCTTGCCATTTTATTTTCAGCCTTAACCATTAGTAACTTTTGAATCTTTCGATCGTGAAACAATACTTAAGAAGTTAACGCAGGAGACCTACTGGCCTACAGCCTCGCTCTGATGTCTTACTTGCAATACCCCCGTGCGGAACAAACGAACAAACGAATATTCTGGTCACGTGGGCTATTTCCAGTTCTATTTTCATTTCCCGGATGAGCCATGAGCCTTTCGAAAAGAGCCACTAGCTGTCTTTACAGATTATGGAAGTATAAAAAGCTGTCTTCCACGATGAAGGTTTACGAACAGTCCTAAACTGAAGCTGCTAACTTCTAAAAATTATTTTGCATTCAATTTTGATCGAATTTGATTTATTGAACGATAACGATTGGCTACCGTTTTTGCTGAGTAGATTAGAACCTATATAATGCTAGGAACAGAAAATTATGAGCACTTTGCTAGCTTTATTGAGGACCTTTTCGCCTGCATCACATGTTATATCGAACATTCGTCGAATCCTGCGCAGAGCACCTGCTTCTACTGGGTTTTGAGTAACAAGCAGAAAAGCAATTTTGTGCCTTGCAAGGTAAAACACCACAAACGCACATAACATGCAACGATATGAGCTTGAAAGCAGGAGCGTTTCTTTGCTTGCACAATGCGTTGGAATAGAGTTTGAGGTTTTGTCGGATTTTGGGAAATTTTCAGAAAATTCTGTTGTCCGAATCTCTGCGACCGGCATTTCTTTAACCCCAGAGAGCTTGGGTGGGCGTAGTAGGTTCGTGTCTTTAACCTTTGTTAATATGTAAAGAAGTACCTATGGTATTAATCCTGAAACTTGGTGACTTTCACTCAGTACTAATTTAACCACTTCAGAAATACAAAGAAAACTGTTATCTGATGCTATTTTTGGACATAACATATTATCCTTGACAAGTGCCAATGCCTAAAAACTATGATATTTACAGACAAAGATTGCTTGAAAACATACCTATGTACTAGTCAAGAAAAGTTATTGGAAAGCTAGCCCTATTTAGCCCGGCCTATTTCAGACCCCCCACCGCCCCCTCCCTTCTAAAATTTGACTGGGGCATCATGAAGCCTCGAAACGTGTCATGATTATGACTACACCTTTCTTCCTGACGTTTTAGCTGTAAAACCTATGCCTACTTCGTCTATAAAGTAATGACAGGGTCTCAAAGCGACCGCACTTTTACTGTTTCCAATATAAATTAAAAAATTTCTGGAAAAAAACGTGTCCTTATTTGCAGCTATGTAAAAGTGTTCTAAGTGCAGAGGGCATGCTATGTGGTACTAAGTATAATAGTTATACGAAAACTTCGAAAAAATGGTTTTCTGGAATTGTTCTATGTACTAATATGCCGCCCAATAAAGCATAAGGCTTCGCCAATAAATTCCTACTGTGGGCCATGTCTCGCACATATTCAAAACAATAGCTTGCATGAAATGCTGCCATATATGGTTCAACATCGAGCTGCTTGGATAAGAGAATAATAGATTGTGCAGTCAAGCGTGACGCTATCTGTGCGAGACATGGAACTAGGCCGCACACCGTTCGATGTGTGTTATCGGTCTTATCCGATATTGGCCGCCCTCTATATATGAAATGCCCGATATGGTTAAAAATGCCTGCAAAATAAGTCTTATAGATGCACAGTAAAAGTCAAAAAGTTGCAAGTTCGTGGCATTTGCCATTTTCGAGAGATTTGATCCCCCTTCGGACAAAATAAGGTTGGGATCGATGATAAGCAATATTTCTTGAGAGTCTGGCGCTCGACATCTGAATTTTACAAAATTCCTTGTAAATAATCATAGTTATTGATAAATCATATGGATGTCATATTCCATCTTAGATCATGAGTAATGAAGCTATCAAACACTTTACCAAGTTTAGAAATGAATGAATAAATTTTACAAGGGGTGGTCCGACCAGTCTCCCTCCCAACATATTTAATGTCCAAAAAGCTCACTCGATGAACGTCAAATGATTTTGCTTGTCACATTGTTCACATAAAAACGCTTTAAATGAAAGTTAGAAATTTCGGAAGGTGCTTTCTTAATTGAAATAGTATTAGCGGGGACGAAACTTGTTAATCATTTGAGATAACCTTTCTGAGTCTGTAGTTGAATAGCAACGTTAAATATCCGTAATGGAAGCAGTCGATCACTTGAAAGGATCTCTTGAAATCTTACAGCCTGAATAGCGATGATAATTGAGAGTTCTCCTTACAATGTAGCCTGGTTATTATTTCTACTGTTATCTGACTTTGATTTAGAGATAGCTTTTCAAGTAGGCCCAGTAGAGGTAGGGAAATTCGAACTATCAATAAAAAGAATTCAGAACGATTTTATTAGTCTTCACGAAAAAACTTTCCGAATGCCACTTCTCTGTGACCTGCGCCTATTACTGTTACAAAAGTCGGTGTAGGTTTGTAATAGTAATAGGCGCCCGTGTGCCCACGAGGATTAAGCAGTATCCATGGCAGCATTTATAACGGTTCGTTCTAGCGCAACGGTTTGCAAAGGTTGCCACAAGTGCATATGAAACGTTGAACGGGCCGCAGTTGTACTTCACTGGAGTCTCGTAAGAGTTTACACATCATTACAATAGCGTGAGGACACCAACAACGCATGAACGGAAATAGACATAGACTTTGGATAACTGGTGAGAAGTATTTGTATCTTACCATCACAGTGAATGTCAGGTTGCTTGTGAGAATTGTCTTTGTGACTAGGAGAATGAAGCAGCATCCTTGGCAACAGGGAAATTGAGGGATCGATATAATTCTTAAAAACATTTGGAATATTTGTCTAGCAGTGCATCACACGTACCTTCAAACAAATGGGTGGTCTGTTAATCTTGCACATATTGTATCTTTTGTGTAGGAAAGGTTGGGCGAGGGGCTTTGTTGACCATCACATAGTAAACTCTGATGTGTTCGCTATTTATGAGTCTGGGCAGTTGGTACAATGTTTAAATTTTAATTAATTAATGTTTTAATTAATTTTAATTTTAATTAATGTGATAATTTTCTTGTGCATCATTTTGGCTGATTAGTAACAAAAATTATGCGCTAATGCGTTAATGATTTATCACTAATTTTATAAATTATCTTTTGCATGGAATTAAGAGAAATACAGATTTGGGTCGCCAAACCATTCCACAGCTTCAATCGAAGGCTCCTGTTTTGAAACTTTACATGTTCCTGGAAAATAATGGTTTTTATCTCAAAGTTGCATCGTGGCTCAGCTTTGGTGCCTGTCAAAAAGGATGGCATCATTTTGACAATTAGAAGAAGTTCTTCACACATCTATAAAACATTAGCAAAAGTGACCACGTCTAAGGGCTATAGTATAAATAAACACTTCATTAGGATTGATTCTTCTTCAGTTCCAGTCAAATATTTTGCAATGCATGTGCACATTTGCAATGTTCCTCTTCACAAGTAAATTAAAACATGTCTGAAGCCCAAATTAGGGAGGCATTGTGGATTTCGATTGAAGGGCTAACTATTCCTCACTTTTGAAAAATCTTAGTTTGTCATCGTTTGATTATTTTGAGGGTGTGGCCGGGATTCCTTTTGGGCGTGACTTGTGATCCTTCAAGGAAAGTTGTTTTTAGGCAAGTTAGAGAGCAAAGGGCACCGAGACTGTAGATAGAAGTTTCTAAGCACCAGCAAAAAACCTTCCTGGAGCACTTGCAAGATAAAGTGCTTTTACTGTCAAAAGTCATGAAAGGTCCATTTTCGACTTTGGCTGGGAAAAGCCATTTTTTGCCAAGAATTTTGTCCAGAATTGCAGTAGTCCGGTTTCGAGAATGATATGAAAGCAGGCAAAATAAATAGAATAAAACAAATACACAAAAAATCGGTTCAATTTTACATGAAACTCATTAATTTACGCTTTTGTTAGGAAGTTTCTTTGCCTTAAGAATCGTATCATACCCACAGGTTTTCGATGGATGTGCTACAAATGTAAGAAAGAAGGTAAGGCATGAAAAGCATGAAATAAACTTGTCAAGCATTTCAATATACGAAAGAATACCGGAAGCTTTGTTAACGTGACAGGTGCAAGTAAAGTTTGTTTCTGGAAACATTATAATCAAATATATCTGGTAGAGCTAACCAAGGAATCTTTTTGTTTAAAAGCTCGTGCCTCTGCGGATATTCCATTAAATTAGAACAGCGATCAAATCTTTAAGTAAAATGTTAGTACTAAACCTTAGAGACTACAAGCATCCGTGAAGGCCACGTTACGTAGTGCAGTGAAACACCAGCACCGACCTAAGTCCACCTCTGTTGCCAATCAGCGAATCTCAAGCAGAAAGGTTAATTTTATCGTCTGGTAAAACTTAGGGCAATTTTTCCCGTACATTTGCACCAAATTTCACGTTTTTGCCATGCTTTGTTCACATATTTGATCGGTTGTACAAAGGGAAGCAGTGCAAATGAATATATGCCCTTCGTGTAGTTACTTGAACGTTATCTGTTTAGCATTGGGAAACACTTTCAAAAATCTAGTAGAGCTTGTCCTTTTAATGTCGATACATACACGATATCTACGGACAGGCAAAGGTGGAACAGTTACACGGATTGGGCGGTACGTAAAAACCTCCAGCACAACCAATATATGTAGGAAGCAGAAAATTTTGATGTTATCAATCAGAAAGACCAGTCCTAACATATCAATCATATGTCAATTCGACACATCCAATAGGTTTTGGTGAGTCTCCACAACGTTTGTAGTCGCATTCACATTTAATCCTTACGTATGTAATGCCCAGTACTCCTAAAGTCAATATTGTGGCTTGCATACATAGTTTTCA
>JAOBRC010275241.1:1164-13823 GCA_027575255.1 Scolionema suvaense
CAACTTCGTGCTCTTGCTGCTGGTAACCACTCTGTTGCTGCTCATCAACCTCGTGCTTTCCGTGTTCATAACCCTACTCTAGCTGCTCATCAACGTTATACTCTCGCTACTGGTAACCGTACTCTTGCTTCTCATCAACCTCGTACTCTCGCTGCTTTTAACCCTACTCTCGCTGCTGGTAACCCTACTCTTGCTGCTGGTAGAAACCCTACTCTCGCTGCTGGTAACCCTACTCTTGCTGCTGGTAGAAACCCTACTCTCGCTGCTGGTAACCCTACTTTCGCTGCTGCTGGTAGAAACCCTACTCTCGCTGCTGCTGGTAACCCTACTCTTGCTGCTGCTGGTAACCCTACTCTCGCTACTGCTGGTAGAAACCCTACTCTCGCTGCTGTTGGTAACCCTACTCTCGCTGCTGCTGGTAACCTTACACTCGCTGCTGCTGGTAACCCTACTCTCACTGCTGCTGGTAACCCTACTCTCGCTGCTGGTAGAAACCCTACTCTTGCTGCTGGTAGAAACCCTACTCTCGCTGCTGCTGGTAACCCTACTTTCGCTGCTGCTGATAACCCTACTCTCGCTGCTGCTGGTAGAAACCCTACCCTCGCTGCTGCTGGTAACCCTACTCTCGCTGCTGCTGGTAACCCTACTCTCGCTGCTGCTGGTAACCCTACTCTCGCTGCTGTTGGTAACCCTACTCTTGCTGCTGGTAACCCTACTCTCGCTGGTGGTAGAAACCCTACTCTCGCTGCTGCTGGTAACCCTACTCTCGCTGCTGGTAGAAACCCTACTCTCGCTGCTGCTGGTAACCCTACTCTCGCTGCTGCTGGTAGAAACCCTACTCTCGCTGCTGTTGGTAACCCTACTCTCGCTGCTGGTAGAAACCCTAATATTGTAATAGTTGTCACCTGTGGGTCATCAACAGAGGAGTTTACATTTAGCAGATCATGCAAACTTGGTGATGTGTACACAACGGTGAGGCGGCGCTTCAGATTGTTGGCGGATTTTCGTTTAGTGGAAGAAGGCAACCGTTCTCGTTGGCTAGTGACAAACAGCAATCTTACGATTGCCCAATGGATGATAACATCTGGACAACGCTTCCTTGTGGAGGAGGATGTGGATACTCTCTTAGGATTTACACCAAATCGCAATGATGATGATGACGAAGAAGAAGAAGACCAAGAAGTTGTATTTCGTCATGATTGGTCTTTCGCAAGAGCTAAGCTGCTTCGAGAGACTCACCTGAACGAGCTAACAGCAACCCAACAATTGCTGATCCGTCGATCTCATATTGTTGAAGATGCCTTGCAGCAGTACGGGGATCCAGCGATGCTATCCTGCAAGCTGTTTGTTGCATTCGATGGTGAAATTGGCAATGACTTCAGTGGATTGACAAAGGAATTCTTTACCATTTTCTGGAAAGAATTTTCGAAAACCTGGAGTGGTCATTCACAGCTTTTCTTGCGGGTCAATCCTGTTCGTCTGATTGATGAAAAAGATTTACTTGCCTGTGGACGAATTTTGATCCATGGATACCTGCTTGCAGGGTATCTGCCCTATTACATCAACAGGGCTCAATTATACTTTCTCCTCTGCAATGAGATGCCGTCTCGACCGTATTGCCTTGAGAGTTTAAAGTGCGTTGTGGATGACGGTGATCGCCAGTTGCTTGATAGAGTTCTCGATGATTCAACTGAGATTGCTGGCAATCTGAGAATCCAACTGGCAACTTTTCTGGGCAACCATGGCATCAGTGCACTACCTACTAAAGAGAATGCCAAGGACGTGTTAATGTCATTATCTTTTAATGTCCTCATTATCCAGCCGGACTTTTACCTGTCCACCATGAAGTCCTCCATTTGCCAGCTGTCCTCAAAATTGTTCCGTACTGTTGCAGAAGTTTTCTTCAGTGATGTCATGGATGCCATGCTGCCAACTGCTGCTGAGCTGATCAGAGTGGCTGAGTTTGTATTTTCTGAAGATGCACATGCAGCATCACTTGAGGAAAATGTGCAAGGCTTCCTGGAAGCAGCTTTATCATCTTTGCCTCAGAAACAGCTTGTCAAGTTCGTGTGGTTTGTAACTGGAAGCGAAGTCATGCCGGAGCACTGGAGGATTGATTTTAATGGTTCTTTCATGGAGGAACAAATGATTCCATCTGCACATACGTGTACGAACACCCTTCATTTATCGCGTTTTTTTCTTACGTATGAGCAATTTCGTGGTATTCTAGTCAACTTGCTATCTGAGCCAAGTTTGTGGATGCGTTTTGATGTAATTTAAGATCAGTGATGAGCTTTTGCTAGTTATGCTAGACTATCAGCAAATTCTACATGCATGTCCCTTTTTTGGCTTGTGCTTTATGATGTAATTTTGGTTTCTCTCATAAAGTTTTTTGAGACAATCAAAACCAGCGAAGGAACCTCTGCGATTCGTACTTCTGTTAGTGGATTGAAAGTGGACTTTTGTTCACACCCTCTGTTTTAGGTTGCTGTCAAGGTTGGGGCTAATCTTGGTAGTATGCCTTGGTCGTTGGTTTTGGTGTCTGATGATGCTCAGATCCTGGGTATGTCCACAGGAAAACAAAATTACATGCAATTTCAGTACGTCTTTGTGACTTAAATGGTTTTAATTGTGCAATCAGACTTGCTTTGGGTGTCCCTCCTTCTGCTTTTGTCTTAGATAAATGTGGATGAGCTTAATATCGGTTAACTAAGATGCATGCCATGATTTTTGAAGACTTCTGTATAGATTGCATGATGCATTATGGCACAAGTTACCTTCCCTCAAAACATTAAAAAGTTACCTTCATTCTGACATGCGATGCTAGAATTTGGTCGTGTTTGCAATTGTTGATGATAGATATGTTTATTTGTTCCGGGAGTTATCAGAGGTATCTCATTGTTACAGAGTTATTTATTCAGAGTTTTATCAGAGTTCTACATATATAGTGTTCAAGTTATTTTCAAAAGCTCATCTTTTGTTATGAGTGGTTTCCAGACACGGACGTTGGAAATGAATTTTGAAGTGTTTTGTGTTGATATTCAGCGAGTTTATCGTATTACTGCATCTGTTTCTATTGATACTTGTAGTAATAGTTATAACTGAGTGTGGTGGTACCTGGTAGGTACATGTGAACACAATATTTTCATCTTGTGTTTTGACAATTGTTGACGATTGTGTTCTGTTTACTCACTTTGTTTGTTTACTGAGTTTTGATTGTATAATTCATGTTCCGCTAACCAATGATCGCATGATTTCCTAGACCATGTTTGGGACTAGTTATATACATAATGAAGTATTTTCCTGGTTTTGGTCTTTGAAGTATAATATGAGAATCGGATCCCCTATTGTCTGCCAATACTGTAGGTTTTTTTGTGGTTCAACCTCATCGAATTGTTTACCAAATTGTATTTTGCCTTTATGTCCATCAGTCCTGTGGGACTGTCTTTGGTGAGAATGATCAATGGAAACTTAAGCAGCATGTTTTGTATATTTGATAGTAAATAATCTTGTTGAGACTGTTGTGTTGACACTTATATATATATGTGACAGCTTATACCAACTTATATTGACTAGACTGAGTTGTCCTTTAAGCATTGTAATGACGTCCAAATTATCCTTGTTTGCATTTTATACATTTTTGCTTGTATGTAAATTCTCTAATGAAAAGGCAAAATTTTTGGTCAGGAGCTAGTCGAGGAGTTAGTCATGATTTTTTTTGGCTGGTACCTATTTTTGGTGAAAAAGTTTTGGAAGTTTTGTTTGGACTTCCAGAGCATTTCTAACAGAAAAGAGACCAAGGAGCTGCACCACAGTTCGTGTTCTTTTGACTAAGAAAGATTAACTAGTATGTGCACAACTACATCAAAATATACTAGTGAGGCACATTTCTTACAGAAGTCTCAGCTGGCTGCTTTAGAGTTCGTTTTTCCATTTGCCTGTCCGGCCGTCAGCGTCCTGGATAACAGGTGAATGGATGTTTCTGAAATGTGATCAATAATTGAAACTGTAGAGGAGCCGGGCTTTTGAATAAAGGGTTTTTTTCGGGATTACCGGGTGGAAATTGACAATTAAAATTGACCCTTTTTCTGTTGATATATTTCAAGATATGTTTATTATTTTTTCTACATTTCTTGCTTTTGTGTTAGACCATGTGTCATATGTGGAAAATTTCTGTCTGATGAATCATTGAACATATCTAGAGAAACTCCCGTTATGCTTGAGAGGTTTGTTCCAAGGTGAGAATCCATGAAACAACGGTTCTTTGTTTTATGTCCATCAAAATGGCAATTGTTTCATTATGCGAACCCCCCTTTCTTAAGGGGGTGTGGTGTGGAGTTTTAGAAAAGATGTGCGAAGGGGAGGGGGGATCGGAAATTTTTTGCAAAAAGGGAGCAATACAAACATTTGTTCGTCTGTGAACAATTAAAGTCACGAATCTAACATTTGTTAGTGTTTTCATAAACATGGTTCTAAAATCACTTTATGTCAGGTTAGTCTCTCTTGAAACAGAATGAAACCCCTCTGCACACAATAGAAAATGCGAACCTTTCATGAAGCCGGATAACGCCGCGAAAAAGGGGGGGGGGGTGGGGATAGGCAGTGTTTTGTTTCTGTTATCAAATTTTTATTTCAATATGTATTGGAATCTGTTTAGTACTTCATGTTATGCTTCTTGTGTTGAACCTCGTACCGGGAGTAGGCAGTATAGTAGCCTTTTTTAATATAAGAACGCTTCTTTTTGGAGGGAGGCTTTAATGTTTTTAATTAACGTTTGGTTCGCTCTTGGAAAACTTTTACGGAAAATCTTTGTTGCCAAATATGATGGTTCTACTGCTCAGTTGACAGAAATTGAAAGAAGTCGTTCTTTTTACAGTGAAATCTATGGAGCATCCTACTTTTACAGAACGATTTTTTTCTAATCGAAGCCTGTGTGTTCTTGTGTTGTTCGTATAAAGATAAAGGTGCATTATGTCAGACAACTCTTGTCGTGTTTGTAGCCGTTGGTGTTCATAACATGTATCTCTGCATAGGCTTCTTTGGAAATATCTGAGGCTTTTTTGAAAATATTTGTACCATTTGTAATTTGATTTTTTTAGTGCAAATTTTAAGTAGCTTTTGTTGTTATGTAATGGATCTTGTGCTATTAATAGGGATACTATTGTTGACCTTGACTGTGGCCATGACAATCGTTCTGTCAGTTGTTTGAGAATATTTGATCCACGTCTCATTTTGAATGTGAAACCTAAGAAAAACCATTGCAACTCTCGTTTGATTACGACATGGGCTTTCATATCTAAGAATAAAGACTTTCTAGCTGTTTTCGTTTAGATGTTAGTGTTATAGTTGGAGACCATCTCAGTGCTGGAGAATGATGCTCAGTTATATTTGTTGGGCTTCCAGTAATTCTGCATTTCTGTTTTCTAAGATTCTTATTAATAGTGCTAGATTGACCTGAGAAGTTCTGTGCAATTTTCCACTACTCTATATTAAATCCCAAAACTTACTGTAAAAGAACCAACCATTAAATGTTAGCAATCAACCCATGGATTCCTGACTGAGACTTGTACGAAATGCAGTGGTGTGTGTCCTATGAAGACGTTTCTCAAGCCGTCGGGAAAGTTTTGTGTCCTTTTGTTAGTAAATGAAAATCTTCATGCTAGTTCTTTTTCGCTTGTGGACGTGCACTAATTCTGGGGTTGATTTTCATTTACTGTGTTATTGGACGGACTTTTTTGCGGACATAGTCCCTTTGATATTGATGTTCAAATTGTAAATATCATTCGCCATTTACTAATTCATGAAGACGAGAGATAAAAGTCTCAAGCTCAAAGCTTTTCGACATCTGTCATCCTCAAGTTCTATAAGTGCAACTAAAAATCCGGGGAAAAACTGTTAGATGCTCTACTAAAAACTGATCATACAAGTCCATAAAAGGGTAATAGAAAAAAGGCCTCTTTTATTGCACTTCTCAGGCCAGCTTTGAATGATGAAGTAGAATTTAGTCTTTTGACACCATTAAGACATGGTGTGACATGCCAACTTTCCTCATCAGTTCTCTTGTAAATTGCTTTAATGTCGTTAGTTTTTATTACCCTTTATGGACTTTTAGGTTTTTGTCAGATTTTTAGGTTAACTGTGTATTATATTTTGAGGTCCTATTTATGCATGCCAGCTTAACGTAACTTCTTCCACTCAAAAAGTTTTGTAATATATATTGCTCTGATGATGTCAGATCTGTAGTATGTCTTTGTATCATATTTCTAGGTACGTTACTTAGTAAGGGCGGATTACAACGTTGAACTGAACTTTTTTTGCGTTCTTTCTGAAGTTACAATCACACATGTTTGCACATATACAAATATGGGTTCAGTCGTGTTTGTGGTAGATGCTGTGTCATGTTTTTTGCATGACTTTACTTTTATTGTTCGACTTTCGGCTCAATTCGCGAAAGTTTTTTCCCGCGAAATATTTCAAACGAAACTTTTTTTCCTTAACAAATTTAAAAAGGTTCACTGGCGAAAGTTTTTTCCCCGCGGAATATTCGGAATTGCCGAAGAAAATGAAAAGAAAGAGCCAGATCTTAAGACTAAGGCTAATTTTCTTGGCCCGGCAGCAAGAGAAGGGTAAGCGAGCAAAAAGAGGAGCAGCGTTGTACTCATTGAAGATTAACGCTAGAAAAATGCTGAAGCTCATCAAGAATACTTTGTTAGATTTTATCTTTTCCGCGAACGTTTTTTCCCGTAAAAATTTTGAAAAGGACCTACTAGTATTGGCGAAAGCTTTTCCCTCGAAAATATTTACGAAGGCAATTTGAGAAAGTTAACTCCCGCGAAATTTCAACTCTGCGACTTGGCTGGCACGCGAAAGTTTCTGGCCTTAAAGTAGTTAATTTTCGTTTAACTCTTTTTGCAACAGAGCGAACCAATCTGAAATTTTTGCGAATGGCAGATTTGAAACATTTTTTTTAAACTAAATTTAGCGAATAGTACCCAAAATTATCAAAAATTATTTTCACTCAAATTACGTACTTCATAGCGGCCCAGTCAAACAGCGGCAATTGTTGACGTAAGCACAACTGCGACTAGTAAAAAAGCGTGTGACTAATGAAACTGCTCCGTAGTTTGGTTGATGGACGAGTTACTTTATTCCGTGAAAACTTCGTGAAAACTGTGAAATTAAAATGTCGCGAAAAATTGGATTGGGGCCAACCGTGAAATAAAAATGCACCAAGAATCCGAGTTTAAGATCGTAGAATGTATTCTTAGTTTATATTTACTAAAAAACAAGTCAAAAATATACCATTATGGAACACGCAAGTTATTTCTGTTTTCATGTTCGACTACACTGCAAAATTCATGTTTTTGACCTGAATCGCAACATGAAAATGCTGCTAAGTTCGCAATGTTGCCTAAAATGCGAAATTAAAATGCCGCGAGTGCATTTTTGATAAAAAACCGCGAAATTTACATGCAGTTAAGTATTCACTGAGTCTTAGCTCTTCACCATTTTGGCTTTTTGAAGAATACAATATTCTAAATATTGTGGAAATGAGCTCACATCGTTGAGAAATTTCTGATGAAAATGTTTCTAAAAAATCGTTTCTGAAAAGTATAGCAACCCTGCCTTGAGTCATTTTGAAAGTTAGGCGAAATTCGCGTCCAGTCAGACTTCCACGTGCCACACATTTAATTCCACGCTGGTTTAGTGCAAAACGGGAACAGCGGCCTAAAATTTTGAGATGATACAACGCACTAAATTTTATTACAACGACATTCAGCCTTTGTTTCTTCGTGAAGGAGCTACCATCTTGCCTGCGCACAATGCCAATCAGGCATGAACCAAAATTTTCTCTTTCATTTCATCAAAATGCTCGTGCAGAAAGTCTGCTGAGGAATTTTCCATGTGTGTCGTGGTCCACGCTACATTATCGACGGGCTAAAGTTTTTGCCGCAACACAAGTGGGCAAAAATATCATCACCGAAAACTACCTTAAGGGGACTGTTTTTGGCGTGGATTAATTTTTGCGAGTTTTGCTTCTTTCGTTGATACTCATTCGCTAAATTAATTCCACGCAATTTCTCTGCAGATCTATGATTCGCAAAAATAAATCCACGCAAAACGTCCCAAAAATTGGACTCACAAAAATAAGTCCACGCAAAACTTTATCCCCTTAAGGTATTCACTTTTGCCCGGTAAGATCCTTTACGGGAGGAAAATAGCTGTGGAATTTATTTTTGCGATTTTGGCCTTCTTCGCAAAAATTTCTTCCACAAAACGTGCCAGTTGCTGGCCAATCGCACAAATTTCTTTCGCAAACTTTTTACAGTGAACTAATTGGAAAAACGTATTCCGTAAAATTTCCAATAACTATTAAAGTATCAGTTCATTTAAAGCCGTAAAATCTTACTTTCTCGTCCTTCTTTGATGTTGCAAAGACCGATTTACAACTCTCTTAGCCAGACAAGAGAAGTGGAACATGTTCCTGTTGCATCGCAAAAATTAATACGAAACACTCAATCGCAAAGATTTTGTCGGAAAAACTGACCAAATAGCTTGCAGTCGCAAAATGTATTTCGCCACATACAATTTTTGTAAATCCAAATCAAAAAAATAACTTCCACAAAAATTTCTTTACCTAAGGTAGGTCAATATGATTTTTGCATCTTTTTGGACCTGGATTGTTACATATGAAGTCTTTACAAATCCACAATCTTTGCGAAAGGTCTGATTTTGGCAAAGATTTTTGTCACAGATTGTCTTCGTTTGTTGGTAAGATTTGTCATGCGAAGGCTTTGGAAGAAGCACTTGTCCTGTTTGACCACTGTGAAAAAGCGTTGTTGTGCTCTGCATCCTGGTCACTGAAAGTATTTTTAGAGCGGGAGGGGGGGCTGGGTCACCGCTATGGGAGCAGTGTAAATACGCAGATTAGACTCTTATTTTATTGGGAGAAATTTTCGTGAGAGAACCACGAAAACAAAACTTTTTTGGGGATAGCCGTAAGCGAATTGATAAAGTGCAAAAATTTTCTAGATACACGTTCACGAAAAGAAAACGACCAATGGACGACTTAAAGTGAAATTGTGCTTTGGAAACAAATTTGCGAATTGACGTTTTTAAACATTTTCGCCTCAGGCTATGACTTGTTTATCATTGACCAAGTCTTTTGTTCAATTTCTTTACATTTTAGGACAATAGTTGATAACATGTTCGGTTTGCCAAAGTTTGACTTTGGCAAAGATTTTGGGCTAAGATTATAGTTTCAACACCGTCGTCTGTTTTTTTCTCCATGTTCGGCGTTCAACTACCCACGTAAATATTGGCACAACCCCCTCTCCCCCATTTCAATGTTGTTATAGGCATGTGGCACCCAGTTCGAGTTGCAAAGCTGATAGAACAACATTGAAATGGGGGAGAGGGGGTCCATGCTTGATTTTCTGCTTGTGCCAATATATTTTGCGAATGCTTGTGCTTGCTTGAGAAGTTAAAACTTCCCAAGAGTCTGCGAGCAGGCTAGCGTTCAGACGCTAGTTTGGTTTTTTTGTTTTTTTACAGTTAAGTTTAATTCCTTTTTCTATACACACACACACACACACACACACACACACACACACACACACATCAAAAATGCAATCACACACACACACATGACCTTTGCACATTCTGGGGCCTTTGTTTCTTCATGTCGCCGTGGACAAGAGCACGTGTTGCAATCAATGCGGTAGATCGTCACATTTCAAAATATTGGTTATCAATGCGGTAGGTTGTCACATTTCCAATTATTGCTTATCAATGCGGTAGATTGTCACATTTCAAAATATTGGTTTCTGTTTTGATAGGGCAGCTGCGAATAGCCCACAAATCCGAAAATTACGAAAACAAAAGAATCCAATTTTTATCTTCAAAGACACCGACACGATTTCTCAAGTGCATCGCAAAACTGACCTACCTGATTACCAATGTGTATAATTGATTGCCCGTTTTAATACTTGGCCAGCTAATTGGCCCTGAAATTGTTGCCACATCTCCCAACACGAGAAGTTCCAAGTGCAGATAGCTCACAAAACCTTTCATACTATTCACATTTATTACCTGGTCCCCCCCATACATTCCACCCCCTGATTTGCCCCGGAGAGTCCCGGTTTTGAGGTCGTCCTCCCCGTCTCCCGGTGAAGAAAACATACTCCCGGTTTTAGACGAAATCCCTTATATCACGTCATTCACCGTCTCGTTTGCAGCTTACCTTATCGGACAGAAGTGACGAATTTTTTTCGATGGTGGCGAAAATTTTGTCATGTTGCTACTTCTAATGTTTTATGTGCTCGCTTGCTAGATTCTGTTTTAAAATTCTGCCGACTTTTATGGCTACATGCTCTCTCAACGCGGAGTTATTAAAGTTATTAAGTTTGATTTTTTTCAATTTTCCTAAATATGTGGCCATTTTAGATAATTTGGATGACATTACAGCGTACAGGTGGGAACTTTGGAACACTTTTTTGTTTTTCATTTGTTTACTTCATTTGTTCACTTCAAGTCTCTAAGCAGTCTAGCCAGGTGAAAATTAAGAGTGCTAGCCTATGAAATGTTCGTATATAATACCTCACAGGACAAAATAATATCGGAAAAAATTTTCGTCGGACACAATCACAATCATTTGTCGGACAAACTCGTCATCTTGGAAAATTCCGTGAATGTTGTCGATCCGACAAATTATTTTGTTCAACGAATAACTTAGTCCAATGTTAATGTTTCTTTTTATAGATTTTTCTGAGCAAAATTTGTCAATGCGCATAAAGCATAAAACAGTTCTGTTTGGTTGTACTAGTGTGTTTTCGCATCATCGAAAGGTTGCAGTCGGGGATTTGATTCAACTTTTGCTGCGAAGAATAATGGCTCTTTCATGTTTTGGGGTGAAATGATTTTGCTTGGAAGACTTTTGGTCTACAGAAAGTTACGAATTTTCCAACAGTTGATGAAGACCTACTTTGTAAACGTGAAATCCAATTTCAGGAAAGCATATTTGAAATTTTGTTTTGGACACAATTTTTCGTCGGACAAAATATTTGTTGAACAAAATTTTCGTCGGTCAACATTTTCGTTACCTTCGAAAAAACTTGGCAATTTAGTCCGACGCTGTTTTGTTCGATAAGGTAGTATGGATCAGCAAAGGCAAAGTGTAAGGTCTACATTCATTCAGGAGCAATTCCTATGGAGTAAGTAATTCACAGTAAAAAATATTGGACCCTCTCCCTTGTTATCCTAACCGCTAAGAAAACATTTTGGGCTCAAATCAATGAAAAATTTAGAAACATTGTGCCTTCCTGATTGTTCGTGTTTCTGTTGGAAAAAAACTTGTAAACATGTATTATCGAGTAACCACATCACTTCACTGCAAAAAGCGTCAAACAGATTTGTAAAATGGTGGTCTATCACTAAGTGTGCGAAAAGAAATTCGGCATGTGTCGAGAAATCTTTTCTCATGATTAGTCCAGCACATCTACAACCAAGTCAACCAAACTTGCTCAATTAGTACTTCTGATGCAACAGCTAACACCAGTTGTGTAAATTCAACACTATAGCTAACTTTAACCGTATTCGGGTTGTGGGGGCAAAAACGCCCTCTTTCGCCTTGTCAGCTTTTTTTTGATACCTTGAAAGCTGCTATCTTAAGGGTCTGTTACGAAATTCAAAAATCTGTCGGACGTACATTCGATACTTTGTGAGCTCATAAACAACTGTGTGTCGATGCAAAGCTGGCAACGTCAAATGCTATTTAGATATTGAGTAACATCTAGTAATTAAAGGTCTTAGTTTGTAAGATTCCATGTATGTGAGACGCACAGCAAGGCAAAATGCATTTTTGTCGGACGTTCGCGATAGAATAACGACTTCAGAAAATTTAAACACTTCTTGTCACTCTATGGAAATTGTTGAAGTAACAATTGCCAAACTTGCATGACATAGAAGAACATTATATGTTAGGTACACTTGTCTACCTGAATGGTATGGCTAGGCAGCTCTCCTGGAATTTGAAGTATCCTGTCAGCGAGCATGGCATATCTGTCGGACGTACCTGTTGGACGTGCCTATCGAAAGTGATATTTTAAACATTGAGTTAGACAGAAACTGTAAGGCTAAATAAGTCGAGTATGTGAAGCTGTTCTCATAAAATTCAGCATTTAGGTCAACAAATGTACTGTGCATGTGCTCCAGGCGCCTGCAACAATAAAAAGCAAAGCGTACGTCCGACAGAATTTGCCAGGAAAATGAAAAGGCTCTTATAACACATTTAAGATGAGGATCGTAGGGTGAAAGAAGCTGATTAACACTATCTTCTAAAAGTTTTTTTTTTTTAAAGATTTGCTTGAAAAATGCACCTTGAAGCAGCAATGGAGGCTCGTCGTGCCTCCAGCCGAAGGCAAATGAAATTAGTTACTATGGAACGTATCGTGCTTGACTGGTTATGTATAAGATAGACAGAAACAACAATTATCAAATCCACATCAACCTCCAATATTAGCGGAAAGTTGGCAGAAGTTCATAATGACTTTTCAACTCTGCATCGAATAGGTGACACCTAGCTGAAAATCTGTCGGACGTACGCTGCATCCATTTTGCTATTTCAGTACTTTTCTCAGGAGTTCAGTGAGGGAAAATCG
>JAOBRC010275352.1:0-21450 GCA_027575255.1 Scolionema suvaense
ATTGTCTTATTTTATGGCAATGGTGGGATACGCCATGCAAACCAAGAAGTGGAGCTGGCTGGCTTTTCCATTTAGGGGCTAGTTTTTGTTGGGTTGGATCGCTAGATTGTTGAAAGATGGTCGATTTAAAGTATTTTTAGTCTCTTATTTTCTAATCTTTAGTGTGAAGTTGCTACATGATATCTTCGGTACATTGGTGTATTGTGCCATACATTGGAAAGCTCTTCTTTGGTTGGCCATAAATGGAGAAATGCTGCGCTCTTTATTTTTCATTTTTGCGAAGACGGGACAGATTAACAATTGGGGTGGGATCAAAATTGGTCAATTTTATGACTTATTATTATTTAAAAAAAGAATAGCAAATGTGAAGGCAGATTTCCTCTCTCAGAAAGTTTCCTTCCATCAGAAACTCTCGTCGTTTCCATGGAAAATTTTCTTCTCCTGATTTCCCAATCAACATAAGCATCCTTTCAAACGAAGATGGCACCGCGTGTACTGCTGTAAACACGCTTCTATGTTCTCTGAAATTCGACGGAAGACTATGAGCACATGAGAAATATATAAAGCCTTCGTGAAAACAATTGGAAGGGAAGTGGCAAGTGACAAAGCATCCAGAACATCTGCTTCTGCGGAACTGAGACCTAGTGAAGTGCCAGTGATCATTACTGGCTATGGCTACATTGCTGCATTTTGAGAAGTTTGTCATCGTGTCAGTAATGAAGCTAAGCAGTCGGACAGGCTGTCACGGAATAAGTGAGTTAATCACGTCGCTTCCAATATCTGCCATAGTTCTCTTTCTCTTTCATTGTATTGGTTAGACCAGTGAGCTTGTTCTTTACTAGTCACAAAGGCAGAGTACTGTACAATGCTGAAGGTGGTGTTTTGTAGAAAGGAGTCAGAACGACAGTTGAGAAGCTTTTGACATGCAGCTACTTTTGCTGTGCTTATGATGTTTTGTACTGCAAGTGAAATTTTGATGAGCTTAACAGTGATGTTAAGCCCATGTATATGTGATGTGTATGCTCATGTGATGTATATGCCCACAGAAATCTTCGAGGTTGTGGGCATAATATTTGTATTAAACTGATGATTTTTTTGCATGAAGGATGACTTTCTAGTCTATTTATTGGTGTAGTACCACACATGGTCCAGATAATTATCTTTGGAGGTCAAGGACAAGCTTCTGATTTGTTGGGATCATTTTGCACAACATGTTTGACGTTGATAAGTGATGTACCACTAGGCAGCATGTAGCATGGAGATGTATGTATTTGGACTATAAACCTTCTACGTGCTGGTCAGTTTGGAACAATTGTGTCCATATCTAGGGCACTGTCTGGCTACGTGCTGGTCAGTTTGGAACAATTGTGTCCATATCTAGGGCACTGTCTGGCTTCAATTGGTCGCAATATTTAAGTGGTTATCCAGGATTTGTCATCTTGCGCAATTTCACAAAATTTCTTAAGTTAACACACATGATTGGTCTGCTCAAGACACGTGTTCCAATTTCTCCTGACCATGTTGGAAAAGAAAATTAATTAATATAAAAATTAATTTCCCTTTTCCCACTTCGGCTGTGTGTGCAGTTTTCTGCAAATGGAAATCCACCTCAGTTAATTTCTCTTTGGATTCTTGAAAAAGGGCAAACTTTTCAGATTTATACTCTGATTTATCAAGGATAATCAATGCCATTGAGACGAAATAGTTTGATTCAATATATGCCCCCTTTTACACCCCCTTCTAAATATCCTCCTATTTAATACCCACCTTCAAAGCATCTCTCCCCAGGAAGCAGGCAAGGCCATTCAGAGGCAATTGATATAGAATAGATGCTTGAAATTTTCAGTGATTGTTCATGGGGTTGATTATTTGACTGTTGTCAGAAAGCTCAAGCATGATCCACTCGCTAAGAAATTATGCAGAGGTTTTATCACTGTATGGAGCATATGTTCATTGCATTTTGCAACGAGTGGTTTTTTCTTGTAATGGCTGTAAGTCTCTGTTTCACTCAGGTATTCACGTTTGCTTACAGTATGTTGCCATATTACTGTGTTTAAAGACTTTTTTTGTTCAATTTCGAGAGCAAAGGTGCGCAATAAGG
This sequence comes from Scolionema suvaense, assembly GCA_027575255.1. Classification (NCBI taxonomy): domain Eukaryota; kingdom Metazoa; phylum Cnidaria; class Hydrozoa; order Limnomedusae; family Olindiidae; genus Scolionema; species Scolionema suvaense. The sequence continues at coordinate 2,102 of JAOBRC010275352.1, forward strand.
ATCTGCAAATATATGTGTGGTTCACACTGGTACACTAGCTATCTACTCACAGATCTTTGCAACAGGAATTTGAGATAGACGCTACAATGTATTATCGGTGACTGAGACATCACTGTGAAAAAAAAGAGTATTCATCAAATGGACATCTTCAGTTGGGACTTAATTGTCTTTTGAACGTGGTAGAAAACGAAGGTGAGATGTCATTTTGTTCGCTTTGTTTACCAAAATGTAGACCACTAGAAAGGTTTCTTTATTGAAACATGTCAAACCTGCCTCACTGGTTGAGATAGCTTTTTTTACTTTGTGCTTAAGCAATATGTCTTATGCATAACTTCATACTATGTACAGCGTTCAAAGTTTCCCTCAACAGCCTCCCATGCATAATATTGAGGGAAGAGTTAGACCGGCAGGGCTATTCTTTATATTGCTTAGGTATGCTAGTTTCCGAATAACTGAAGTTGATACAACAATGTTTGTAATGCAACGTTATCCATTCTTGTTCTTTCCGTGCTTAGCCAGATTCAAACATTTGGAACACTAAGTGGAATAATGGCTTGGACTGTGTTTCTGTTGGTAACAATAAGAGAAATGTGTTTTCGCTTTTCACTGTTGGGCAACAGAATAGCAAAACCTCGTGCCTCCCCCTTCCCCTAGAATTTTCCATCCCCATGGATCATGTTAGTTTGTGTGCTTCTGAACACCCTCCTGCCCCATCCCTGGGAGACCGAGAAAGAAAAGTGCCGACCCCCACCCCCTAACATTAGGGGGGTGCAAGCATGATTTGGACTTACGCTAAATATTCGGTGTTGACCTGTCTATGACTTTACTATGTATTGACTATTTTGTTTAGAAATGTATGCTGCGTGTTCTCATATTCTGGCAAGAGTACCCGATCCATGGCATCTAATCTTTATTTGTGGTTTCACAGTGGTCAGTGTCCTTGCAACAACGCTTAACTCCGTTATACTGTTTGTGTTTATCAAAGTGAAAAGCCTTCGTACATTCTCAAATATGTTCTTCATGTCTCTTGTTCTGTCGGATATTCTTGTTGGAATTTTGTTATCTCCTATCACAGTGGCACAACTTGCTCTTCCAGTAGTTATGCAAAGCTGCTTCATGAATCGTATATCGGAGATAGCTGCTGCGTTGCTTGCAGTGACAGCCTATACAGTTGCAGCTATTTCCTATGATCGTCTTCACCTCATGCGCAGCGAAGGTATCATGTCAAAGAAGCTCAAATTCACGCTATTGTTATTTCCATGGCTGTTTTCATTTGCTGCTGTGCTGCTGAGATACTTCGAGGAAAAGACATTTTGTTTGATCATTCTCGGCTCGATTTTGTTTATATATGCTGTCCTTATTGGAAGCTATTCAAGATTGGTTTCGTTCCTACGCCTTTGCAAGGATGACCTCGATAAATGCCCTGATGAGGCATCGAAGGTGGCAAGGACAAAGATGTGGATACAGAACCAAAGTTCTATACGATTGATATTTCTGATAATTGTGCTATTCATATTTTGCACTCTTGGAACATTCACATTCCGTGTTTTGCACATTATCAACTTGTACTATGGGGGACGCTTCCAGTCTTACGATGACAACCAGCCATTGATCATGGCAATAGCGCAGTTGATGATCCAGTCAAATTCAGTGTTGAATCCAATGCTGTATGTTGCTAAGCACTCGAAGATTAAACGAGCTCTTAAAAGTCTGCAGTGTACAACAGGAAACAGGGTAGCACCTGAAAACTTTGAACCATAATAACAATAGACTCAATCCGTTGACTTTATTTTGGGAGATATATATGGAGTAATCAAAAGTTAACAAAAGAAAGGTTACAGCCTGAAAAAAATACAATCTCTGCTATCTGTACACAATCTCTCAATTGTGACGTCATTATGGAAAAATACTTTCTGGATATCAGCATATTTATCATACATTGCCAATTGCTGGCTTCTTTTTTTCTCCTCTTCTCAATATGGATGAAGAGAATAAATCTGGCCATCATGTATATGGGAACACGTCCTTTGTTTATTGATTTGTATCTTTTTCTGGACTATTCCGTAGCATTCCATAGCATTCCATCTGGTATGATCTGGTACGATCTGCCTATCTGTGAGATTAATTGTATTATGTATTATATTGTTGTACACTATTACGTCAAATTATGCCGCATAATTAATTGTGCCGCACCTTAAAAAATGTGGCTCAGTAAAAACACGGCTTAATTAATGATGCGGCCTAATACAGCTCAGCTCATATAAAGACCAGACAAGTTATAGAAGGACTCACAATTGCTGCTGGATGACTTTATATTTAATATGCTACTACACTAGTCACTATCATCATCATCATTATGTTCTACAGGCTTTCATAGACCCACGATGTATCCAAGTAACTATACGAAACAGAAATCTCTGAAATTAGACATTTTGTATTTTCTTGCACTGGCGGGACTCCTGCGGCTTAAGGAAAACCTCACAAACTCGTACTTTTGTCAAAGTGTGGCCTAATTAAAGCTTAGGTTAATTTAATGCGGCAGCATTAGATATGCAACTTAATTTAAGGTACTAAGGTATATGGAATAAGTATAAGTATAAGTATAAGTTTCCAATAGTATCAAACATAGATCTCTCCGACTCAGAACGAAATCACTCCTTATACAGGATGATATATGCTCTAAGAAGCATTAATGTATTCATTGCTTGAAATCAACCATGCATGGAGGAGTTTGAGCTACACATGGCACATTGGGATACTCCGGCAGCTGCCTGCTATTGGAATAATGAACTATTGACATGGGATAAAACGTATGTGGATGGGTATGTTACCAAATTGATCAACATCCGTGTTATTTTCCTTTTCACTCCTGCTCACACTCAATTTTTTTTCAATATTTCTATGCATAATGCGTTCAACAAGAAAACTATCTGGCTGACACAAAGATATTGATGTTATTTATGCTATGACCTTCTAAACTTTAATACATCATACGATTATTGATTAGCGGCAAGTGCTCTGCACAGAGCGAATCAAGTCGATTCGGAAAAGACCAAAAAGTGCAGTCATGCACTCCTGTGGCTAGGCATATTAATTGGCTTCGATCTTATGTTTGATTGTAGAAATTATAAGTACTTCAGAAGCTTCTGTGTTGTCGTTGCCTGTGATTAAAAGGTGGAATTGGAAATTTGTCCTACTCGGTTTTGAAGACCTAAACACGTGCCTGAAAGGAACCAATCCCTGTGTCACAAGGAGTGTTCGACTTTTGTGTTCAAGGAATGCGTTGTTTTTACACCTGGTGTTTTGAGACAATATGGTTTTATTGGAGGCACGTGACAAATCATGTCAAAAAAACAATAAGTGCAGTTTTTACTCTTTCAGTTTTTACTCTTACTCTTTTACTCTTTTTTTTACTCTTTCTTTACTCTTACTCTTCAAATTGAAGTCTGAGCACTCAAACAAATTGGTAGAACAGTGAGTTGTTTTGGCTGTTTGCAGCATGAATATAATATTTGCGCTCAGGCTGATGCCTCTTGTGTGATCTTGATTGTTTATACTCCTAGGGTTGCGAGCCTTTGTGTGCAGAGCAGAACCTTTTGAGAAAATATTCCTTGCAACATCGAAGAAGAACTTTAGGGAGGACGTTTTGGTGGTCTAATTTTTCAGGCATATCGAGGAAATTCAGGGTTGCCACAAGACCTGGATAACCTGGGAAGCCTGGAAAAAACAATGTTTTGGGCAAAAGTCAGGGAAAACCAGGAAAAGTCAGGGAAAAATGTTAAAAAATTGCCCAAGCCAGGGGAAAAAATTTCGGGCATGGCTTCATTTTTTCATTTGCTGAATTGTATATATCATAGTATGTCACTTTTGTCCTGTAAAATATCCCTTGAGGTTTGTTGTATTCGTGATGTAAAGTATTGATTCATGCAATCATGATACATAACTTATGGATTATCATAGTTCCATTGTCGTATTTACATTTTCCTTAGCCTTACTGAATGCTGGCTGCATTCTCAAAACCGTGTTTCTTGTTTTGGTTTTATGGACATTTTTTAACATTCTTTGTTGATATTCGATGTGTTCCAATCGTAGAATTTCGAATGACATTCTGCTCTCCTAAAGATTGTTGGAAAAGTTGAAATGTCATTGCTTTAAATTGAATTGTGATTGTTTCAGTAGCATGTTGGCCAGTGGTACTTTAACTCCTTGAATCGTTTGCAGGTTTCGTTTGGCACTTCAAAATTGTTTTGTAAGATGATGTGAAACTGAAGTTTACTCTGTAGAGACTGTCTGTCGAGTTGTGATGCCACTTTACTGTTTGGAAGAGATTCTGATGATATTTTTTGTGCCAGAATGTATGTAACTTCAAAGTTTTATTTTAAAATTTTTCAGAGACAAACGGTTTTAGAAAATGATGTGACTGATGACATGATGATATAATTAATTTCTTAGTATTTCCGGTTGACTTGAGAATTGGTTATCTTAGGCATTATTTTGCATTACATTTCATTGTTTATTTAATTGCATGTTTGTCTAACGTTTTGATAAATATAGGTTCCACGAGAATGGAAACGTTTCAAAAAGGGGTTTCTTAGTTGTGTTACTTGAGATTTGACTGTTTACTATGCCATATTGATTCTTGTTGCACTTCATGTCATAATTAATTCTTGTTGCACTTCATATTACCTTAAGGGAAGAAATTTTCACGGGAAGAAAATTTCATAGATTTCATGGGTTTTGGGGCAATCTGCGAAATTAAATTCCCTTTTTTACCTCCAAAAATGCTCAACCACGAAAATTAATTCCCGCGAAAATTTCTTCCCTTAAGGTATATCTAATTAATTCTTGTTGCACTTTATGTTATAATTGATTATTGTTGTACTTTATGTCATAATTGATTATTGTGATACTTATGTTATAATTGATTCTTGCTGCATTTTTGTTGAGGATGTATCCCAGTGGAAATATAAAAAATGTTGTTACATGCTATGGCCACCGGAGATTTTTTGTTTTGTCTTGGCGAATGTTCAGCAGCACAGCTTCTAAAGAACATTATGAGTTTATAGTAAGTCCATTTTTAGAACTATTCAGGTGCGCAATTACGTGTTTCACACAACTCAGAAATCAGAGGAAACGTTGGCAAAGGCAGTCAGGGAATATTTGCATTCCATTGCTGTGCCAACCCCGCCACATTTTACTCTTTGCTGACTTTGCGTAAGATGGTACAGTTTCCTAACCTTTCCCTGGAAGCCCCCGAAGGACATTCATATTGTCAGGGAATTTTGTTGCTTGGTCAGGGGAAAGTCAGGGAATTTTGTTTTCAATTTCCTGTGGCAACCCTGGGAATTATTTTCCGTGGTAGAGGATAAACAAAGGACTGCAGAGTTTAACATTTTCCATTTTTCCATGTAATTTTGACTTGCTACTTGCAAAAAATATTTCGGTTCGCTTGACTTATGACCAAAAGTAGCTCTCGATCTTAGTTCTAAGGCAATTGATAAAGAATGCATTTTTCCTTGGAATTGGATGCAAAGAAAGGAAGTCAATTTCGAGGATTTCCCCCAAAATTCGAAATTGTCTTCCTTTGTCAATTTTTTCTTATTATTGTTCATACCTACTGTGAAATAGAGAGCTGGCTGGCAAAAAGTGAAAATGATACTGAAAAAGGATTACATTAAATTCCAAAAATTTAGGGCATAGATATTTCTGAAATACTTCGTTTTGAATTAGTAACACTTTGTGATTTTTTTTTTTGCGGACAACATTATTAGGATCGAAATTTTGGACAATTTTGCACTTGTTCAGAATTAAAGCGTCCAAACTGTGAAGTACTTAACATTCTGCCCCTATTCTCAGGAAAGACTTTCGTAGTAGGCAAAAAGTTCTAACACTCCATGAGTAAGTTGGTCATGTAACATTGTTTGGGAAATATTTTATGCTGCACGTGGAAGAAAAAGATGACTATTAGCTTTGCTTTGCCGCAACAGTCCTATCAATCAATCCTTGTTTCAAGCAGCTGATCTATCTATAACAACAGGAGCTTACAGGCTCGAAAAGCGTTGGTTGTTCAAACTCACTCCAAGCAAATGATGCAAAGAGCTGTGAAACTTCTGGCGGCCGCCTCTCGTTTGGCCTCATCTTATTATGTTGTTGTCACCTGCTATGTTTCCTGATTGATTTCAAATAAATGTTTGAATCCCATCTAGAGGTGGGTCATTTTACATCTTCTGCACATTGAAAGAAAAATAATCTTCTTTGAAAACTTTGTATCTTTGAGGAATCCAAATGTTTTCTATACAAGAGACCATGTTTCTTTTTTTTATTTGGTGCCAAAAAAGCTCAATACAACACATATCCTTTCGCTTTGTCCAGGCTTGAAGATGATATCAAGCATTTGAGTGTAAAGAAGAATCGAATGCAGCAGAGATTAGAGAAGTATTCCCGATATCAAAAGTATTTGGACAAGGTATTGGAAATTTCAGAGGAGGTAAGTGTTGTTATTATTGGTGAATGAAACCTAAATCATAACCATTTTTGATATCCTGCTTTAGCATAAGAGTCCTACAAAAATCGTAACCATTTTTGCCTCCCGTTTTTACCGGAAGTCCTGTAGAAAACGTAACCATTTTTTGACTCCCGCTTTAGTACACGAGTCCTGTGAAAAGTGTAACCGTTTTTGGACTCCTGCTTTTTAGCAGAGAATCCTATAAAATGATGTCTGTCCTTACGTCCTTACGTCCAGCACCAAAGCTTTTTCCCAAGTAAGTGGTCAGTGGATTTTTCTGAAATTTAATTTAGGAAAATGATGGAGTGGGAATTTTGAACATTTTTGTTTCGATTGCAGGTGGCGATGTATTTATTTTTTTCAAAATAGTTCAAGATCCGTTCATCCATTTGTGGTAATTTTTTGTGTGAAAGTTCCTTGCAATAGTAGTTATGTTATGAGCCATGTGCCGTATCTGAGAAAACTCTTGTTCGAATTCCAGTTGGGAATTCTTGCTGGAAAATGGCCGTCTTCATCTTTTTTCAAAATATTTGCGGTTTTAAGTTTACAGGATGTATTAGTAATGTCACGGGTCATGGGACGTATCTGGGAATCTCTCGTTAGGCTTACAGGTTGCCATTTTTATGTTAAAAAATGGCAAGAAGTGGCAGTTTTTGGGGGGCTTTTTTAAGTACAGTCGAAGCTCTAATAGTCTAACCACTTTTACCGCCAAGGTTGGGTTCCGTTCTTGGGAGGTGGCCGCTATACATTCATCTACTAAAATTGGTCTTGATTGCATTGCAAAGTTTTAATTGCGTAACGAATCTTCTTGAGCGGTAAAGTCAAGCATTTATTGTACAAAGTAATCATTTTTTGAGGGCAAAATGTATGCTTAAGCACTTAATATTTGCATAAACATTCGATGTTTTTGGAGAAAAAGCAGAACAAATATTTGAGTGTCTGTTTTTAGAGTGGAAAGTCATTTATTTTTTTCTTTTGGAAAGGCACCAGTTGGCCACTAAACGTTATTGGGAGGTAACCGCTTTTTGGAGGACTGAAAGTTAGTGGCTGCTGTCTGGAGGTGGCTGCTTTTCGGAGGTGGCCGCTATTAGAGGCTGAACTGTATTTTGAGAACCCTTCATTTGTTTTTTGCAAATTTTGTCTGAATCCTAAGAACTGTCATATCTAGGAAAACTGCATTTTGGCTTGCGGGGAATTAATGCTAAAAAATGACCGTTTTTAGGGTGTTTTCAAACTAATTTCAAGATCCTTTCGTTACTTTTTTTCGTACGATTCTTAGGGGAAGTATTATAAATGTATGAGGTATTGACCAGAAAGCTCTTATTTGACTTGTATGTGGCAATTTTCGCTGTAAAATGGCAATTTTTAGACTTTTGTAGAATGTTTTAAGTACACATCATTAGTTTTTTTAAAGTTTTGAATGTGATCTAGTTACACATTGAGAGCTGGGTACCAAAAAGCAATTGTGCTATTTGCCAAACTTGCTCTTTTTGTAGTTTCAAGAAATTCGAGAGATCACTGCTCGTTATGATACGTTGATTGCTACTCATAGGGTAAGTGTTGCTATCTATGACTCGTTTTGTTTTTGTTGTTTCTGGATGGTGCTATTAGTTCCTCATGGTTGACAGAGGACATTCTGATTCCAACTCATATTAGATCATCTTTCCTCTGATGTGGTCAGCTGAGTTTTTGCTGGACAGGCATTTTGCTATAATTTGCTCGGATGAGTGTCATTTAGCAACTTCATGAATGATAATCGTGTTCAAATTCATAGAAAATGCTTCTCCTTGTGTTTGGATGAAGGAGATTTGATAGAAATCAAACTTTATTTTTATTAGGATATCATAGTATTGTCACCTATCAGGTGTGGGAAGCAAAAACAGAATATTAGTTCGGAGAACATAGATTGGCTGAAAGTGCAACTAACAGTGGTAATTTTTGCCATTAGTTGTGCGACGTGTTGCCCATGGAACAAGGAAATGAGTATACGATAATAAATTCATTGTTCTCCTGTATATCTATGTTGAAGTCCATAGTAATTCAATATGTATTACCCCTTCGCCCTCTCCTTTACAAACAATTGCCTTAATGGTTTTAACGAAAAATGGTATTTAATAAAAAATTCTCTAATGGCATTGCAGTCAATGTGCGCACGTATTCAGATCTTGTTGTGAAGTTTATTGTTCCTGTTGGACGCGGCTGAAACTCTCTCGAAAAACAATTCTGTTTGGGTGGGTTTGTGTGACTAGAGGGTTGAATGCTTTTGCAATCTATAAATAACACTTAGTTTATGTAGCCAATTAACACCAAGAACGTGAAAAGTACAGACCATTCATTCTTAAAGCTATTAATTGTATGTTCTTAGTTTCAACGATTTTGCTCGCTATGTCGCATCAAATCCAAACCTATTGCCAGGACGTGCATATGCATCTATTGTTCTTCAGGGCTTAAAGGACTGTCCAATTCAAAAGGATGAATCTTACATCAAGTTTCTTTTTCGGATTTAGGAGTTGCTAGCGCAGGAAAATTTGAATCAAGATGCTATTGAGGAAGAGAAGTCTAAACTGAAGAAATTTATGGAGGTTTGTCATTTTATATGTGGGAACTGTTATGCAAACAATCTGTTTTTGCAGTGTTGAGATCTTCTAAGAGTGATGTTTTTCACATTTAATAACATTTAGGTAATAACACACAATCAATTATTGCTCCACTAGTAAATGCAGACCAAGTCATGTCAGATTATGCGGAATGACCTTTCTCGCAGCAATATTGCAAGCCTATGTCAAGTGGTACATTATTCTGCTGTATCAGTCCTTCTTGTGCCCATTACGCTGTGTGTCGCGGTCAATGGTTGTCATATAGTGTCAACCTTGTGCTATAAGGCTTCTCACACATTGGGTATGGTTTGGTAGTATCATAAATCAGTATTTCTCTCGACCATCAAGGCAGTCATCAGTGGCAGTGGAGTGCTGTCCACACTTGGCAGTAGGCTCAAAATCTGGAACAGTCAGATATAGGAGAAAGGAACTATGCATTTGACCAGAATATAATATTATACTCAGAAAAGAGATCAGTCATGATGCCTTGCACAAGCCATAATTTGAATAGTATATACTATAATTTTTTTTAGGATAAGGTTAGCTCTTGACCTACTAAATCTAAGTCCCCTGCGAAACCTTATTTACTGTAACAAAATTATTATTCGCCATATTTAACAACTTTTTAGCACCTGATGATGGAATAAATTCCGAAAGGCATTGTGCATTTTAGAGAATGTCATGATCTCTTGTTATTCTGATCTTATTTACTGCGTGCTTCATTGTTCTGTTTTCGAGAGTCATTAGTCGACAGTAAATGTCCTCTTGCTGCTTGTTCTCATAGTAGTTGATATACACTAAGCTAAGAAAGGCCATTCTGTTTGATCTGGACACTGTTAAGCTCGTCCAGTAATTTGTTTCCGTGAAATCCTCCCTGTTGTGAAAAGTACATGAAAAGAAAAAATGCAATCAAAAGTATTCAGTGGAACACACAACACTCTACCGGTCACCCAAATTGAAATACCGCAAATCCTTTAATTAACGCTCGGCTTCGTTTAAAAGCCTCCCTCCAATAAGTGCCTACTCAAGAAGAAAAAATATTTTATAAACGCTTGCCTCTAATAAACGTCCCCCTCCAATAACGCTTCCTTTGCATGGGCCGTTTCTTGGATCAATCTTAATGAGCTTACTTGCATGGCTCTATTTGAACGTAAGGAAAAACATGAAAAAAACAATTTTAGAGCATCCGTTATGTTTCGCTGCGAAAACTTACTTTGAACCTTTTTCATCTTGTGATGCAGCTCTAATGTCATGCTGTTTTTTGTTTTTTGTTTGTTGTTTTTTTTTGGGGGGGGGTTCATGGAATTGTTGGACTAATATTAAAAGTTTTAATAGATGCAAAACTGTAACTTATAAATAAATTCTTCCCTCTATTAAAAGTTGTTCTTATTAGACGCCACCGTTCAGGGCTAAAAATTAAAATAAACACCCTGGATGTTTATTGGAAATTTTACGGTAATTTACTTCGGATAAACGTACATTACCATGATGACAATAGCAATATCTCAAAAAGAAACACTGCTATCCAACTGCAAGAGGAAGGAAGAAGATTAGGGGAAGATAAACTCCAAGAATGTAAATAAAAATTACGTTTCTGGCTGTGCATATCTATATATGTACAGCTACGTAGCTCTTTCAAAAGCTGGTACGAGCCCAATAGGATTCCTGCCTCCAAATATTCTAGTCTTTATGACGGCTAGTTTCCCTAAATATGACTAAATAAGTACGGAAATGATTTCAATTTTAAGAAATTGAGCTGTGTGTTTTTTGTAGCTTGATACCAAGAAAACTTTGGAAACTCCTGTGATGCATCTGTGTAGGACGTGCGCACCTAGTGTGTTATTAGTTTTGATTTACCAAGTAGTTGATGCGAACCTGTTCTTTACTGATTTTAGAGCCGTCAAGAAAGTAGTTTCATACTCAACACGTGCTACCGTAGGAACCTTAGTTCAGCATTTCTTTATGCTGAGACAATGGTCTCTTATTGAGCTAAGAGCAAATATCCTTTTCCTATACTAATGCTAAGCAGAGGTTTCTGTGTATGATTCTTTTTCTTTATGCATGAGATGACCATGTGTTCATTGTCTAAGAGAATTTTGTAATCCTCAATTGCAGGAGAAGAATAATGAGATTCTGAACTACAATAACCAGGTTCGTCAATTTGCTTCTTCGAATAGATTCTGTGTTCACTCTGCACCTGTTTGGGCTTTATATTCAGTATGAAAGGTAGCTTCAGATGACGGGCTTGTGGATTCACCTATTCATAGCGGGCAACGCCCTGCTTCCTTGGGAAGGGGGTAGGTCAAATGTTTGGGATCTCGGTTTTGTAGGGAATTGTAAGGTTTTCAATTTCTGGGGGTATAGCGTGTGAACCTGCTTGGGGGAGTGGGAGCGTCAATTATCTTGGGATGTGCGAAGGCCCTAACCACAATAACCTATTGTGAAGTAATTTAATTGCCAGGGTAGCCCGCACCTTATGAAGGCAGTGGGGGCTAGTTTTTAATTGGGAGCTTTTAAATATGACTATAAAAAAGTTAAGTTTTTTGTAGCAATGTATAGCTTCTGATTATTAGTTATTCCTAATTGCACATGTTTTAAGCTGAGTTCACTTGTTCAGGAGGAAACGACTGAGACTCAATTTGATCTGACCCGCAAAAGACACTCTGTGTGTACACAAGTTTCCTTTTTCTGAAATGCTTACTATCCTCTCCCCTGCTGAAAAAATTTCCCATTCCTTGTATTGCTTTCAACCAGCCAATACTACAGAACACTCCGTACTCACCCCACGTGCTCATGTGAATTATGTGAACATGTTTTTTGTACTCCTCCATTAACCCGTCGAGCCCGAAACACACATTGCGGAGACTTCGGGTTAACACAATGCCAGACTGAGCGTAATGATTTTAAGCCCTACCAGGCAGTGTTTTTTGATAAGCAACGCAAAAGTATGTTATGTAGTGAATTTTGTCTAGACCAGTGGAACGTGTTCATTGCACCTCCATTAATCTTGAGAGCCTGAAACACTCACATGTGTGTCCGTACCATAAGTTCACAAACGGTGTAAATTTCATCAAATTTTGGCAACTTATTTGCTGACCCTGGTAATTGCCTCCTTCTTAAAGTTGTGCTGTGTTTATATCCCTTATCTCTCGTTTTTGATAAGAAGGACCTGCGTTTGACTAGGGTGATGTTATATGCAGCAAACTGAGAACTAAAATTAAGCTCTCATTGTGTGCTTTGACGATTGTGTACTTTTTCGTTCTGAATTATACCCTTGAGGACAGATACATATGCTGTGCCATGGTTGTGACCTAAAATGGATTCTTTTTGCGTGGGGTGTAAATAGCTTCAGGCATAGTTGCAATTGGTCACATCATGAGTTCTTTGAAAATGTATCAATTTCTGCATATTATTGTTTTCTAGTACGTGGTATTAGTCTCTCATATGGTTATAGTTCGGTATTTGAAAAGACTATTGTCTTGCTTTGAAAAAAAATGGCCATTAGTGTTGTCTCATAGCAAGGAGGCGGAATTCTTTTTATCTTTACTCTGATGCTGGAGATAAATCATACTACTGTGGGATTCTTTATATATAGGATATACGCTGTGTGGGTGTGGTCAAAATTGTCCGTAGATGGTTAAGAATATTTTTTTTTCAATGTGTAGACTGCGATTTATGATTAAAATCTTAAAGTGAATGCATTGATACTCTTTATATTTGTCTCAGTGGTATACTACTTCGACCATAATATTCATCCAAAAACTTAAGATGGGACTGTTGACCGTGTAAACCGTGTTTTTATGGTGTATTGAGCTTCCAACTCTGTCTTGTTACAGCTTGCGCAACTGCAGACAGAGCTGGAAAAGACGCAAAGCAATGCTGTTAAATGGTACGTATGTCACAGATCATTTTTTGTATGACATAGAATCAGCTGGAAACTGTCAGGGGATAGTACAACCTTTGATGCCCTAGATGCGATATGAATGAAGCTTTGGGAAGAATTTTGATAATATCTAAATTGTTCGATATTGGAGCTGTGGTTTCATAGCTGACTGATGCCTGTTTTATACATCAGTGGGTACCTGGTGCATTCCAGGCAAGACTGGAGTGACTGGAGTACGAACTCCCCATGCATAGGGATGATGGGTCACATGACGTCGCACAATAATAAAAGCAAATGCCATGCTCTGTGGTTGGACCGGCGAAGCATTTTTCATGTGGTTGGGGTACGATTTGGTGTCAATACTTAGACAACAGGTTGGAGCAAAAACAAGCATGATACATGGGAAATAAAGCATGAACATGGAACCTCTGAACAAAAAAAAAAAACAAACTAAGAGAGAAGAATCTTTCTTGTCAGTGAGAAGTTTTTTTACCAAACTATTTTAAACCTTGTCGATTTTGAATTTTCTGGATTGCTCCTATTTCAGGGAGTCACAATGGACGCACATTCAAAATACTGCTGCTAAAAAGACGCTGCTTCTGGGAAGAATCAAGATGTACGTATGATAATGGATTTTTGCGCCCTTGTTTAGTCCATAGTTTGTCCAATTTAGTCCAATTTTTTTGCTTAGCTAGGCTATAGCTATCATGTACTTCTGTTAAAGTTTTATTTTTTTGTTACTACTTGCATTTATTACTATTTAATACTTACGGGATGATCAAACAAGTCGTTTGCTATTTCATCATTTACGAAATTTAACTATTCCAAAGCCGCGCTCATTCCGAAGCTAATACAAGCCTTCTTTTTCGTTGGCGGCGCTCAAATCTATGTTTTTCAATATATGAATTGAAATAGATTTTTTCTATATGTTCCACAAAAGGAAAATGTATCAATTGAACAATTTCTGGAGTTTCTTATGATTTAGTGTTGAGAAAGCATTTTAAAAGTAAAATGATTAAAGATTCATCGCCTTCCATATATCCAAGATAGCGTAAATGCAAAGCAGATAGTTTATGGTTTGTCGTTGTTGTTTTTGGTTTTTTTGGAGTCCCGCTTTAGCGGAAGAGTCTTGTAAAAGGACGTCTGTCCGCCCGTCCGTCCGTCACCAACGCATTTTCCCACCGCTCATTGGCTGTTTCTGAAATTTGGCGTGAAGGTGACGACCCGTAAGGAAAAGTGATGAAGCCAGAATTTGGAAAATCTTCTTGTTCGGCTTGCAGGTGGTAACTTATGCCCAAAAATGGCCATTTTGCGTTTTTTTCAAAGTATTTCAATATCCATTCATTACTTTTTCTAATTTATGGTGTGAAACTTCAGGGTAATAGATGTTATGTTATGGGTCATGAATCATATCCGGGAATACTCTTGTTCGACTTGTAGGTGGCAATTTACATCCAAAAATGACGATTTTCAGGGGGTTTTCAAATACTGTTCTTCTGTCTTATGTTAGTTTTGGTATGATTCTTCATACACTCTGCTTATGTTATAAACCATGTGCCATGTCTGGGGAAAATCTCGTTAGGCTTGTGGTTGGTTTTTACGTCCGAACATGGCTATTTTCTGGCATTTTTTACAAATGTGTCAACAATGGTTCATCTGGGTTGTTTTGTTAGTTCTGAAGTGGATCTTAGAGGCAACATAGCTTGTGTTATGACCTATGCATTATATCTTGGGAATATGTTGTTCAGCATGCGCATGGTAATTTATGTCAATGATGGTGATTTTCAGGGGTTTTTTCATAATATTTCAAGAACGCTTCATCAGTTTTTGTGTTGTTTTTTTCATTTGTGATGCAAACCTTATGACTCAAGTGTTTTTCTTTTCTTTGATCTAACATGAAGATTTTCAATTACATTTTCGGGAGTCCACTAATTCTTTGATTTGTTGTTTTGTTTTTTGTTTTTTTTTTGTTTTTTTGTTTTTTTTGCTCTTGTTGCTGGTTAGTTTGTTATTTTTTTGTGGATTAAGTGCGTTTATTCTGTTGTTCTTGGCAGGGCTACGCATAATCTGTTTCTCTTGGTTAATAAACACACAAAGCAAGTCTCGCCTGTCGAAAGTACTACGGAGCAACTGGCTAAGGTATAATCATCTGATCTACGAATGTTTTATTCGATAGAATTTGAGTGTGCGAATGACATAATTATTCGCGCACTGACCATATTGAGGTTGGATACGAGAAAGCGTAGTCAATGTTCGAAACCTCTCCTTAACGTGTTTGAAAACCAACATTCATATTATGTACACTGAAATTTTTCATTGCGAAAATTCTTGCTGACGTCAACGCTTATTTTAAGATCTTGCAGAAAAATGTGTTACAAGAGATCGATTCTAAGCTGTCAACCTGAGAACTCTGTCATTACAATAGCTAAAGCATGTCCTATGTTGAAAGGGTTCTTGCAAGAGGTTTTGACTAAAGAAACTTTCTTAGGCTTTCTTTCTGTTGCTAATAATGTTGTGTAGGGATTTCAGCTACATTCTAATGGTATAGCCAGCTGCCATGTGGTGTGAACGAGCATTGGTTGTATTGGAGAGATTATTCGGGGGTGTGTGACATTTGCGTCTTAGTACGTTCGCTAACGCTGGGTGCAACCTGAGTGAGCAGTCCTTACCCACTAGAGAGGCATAACATGAGGGACGGAATTTCTGAGGAATTCTCGAACCTGAATGGAGGCAGGTCTGCGACCTGCTACTGTAGCACCAGCTATAGTTGCGTCAGTTCAGATATACGTCTGCTGTGCTTCGCACAACACAACAACACGTTCGCTACAACATAAGTTATGGCGCTTCCCGTAAGTGCGCATGGAATCACTGTGATCTAGAGAGACTCGATTCTGCTGTATCTATGCCGTGTGAGCAGGAGGCAAGAGCATAAGTAGCCTGGTTTCATTCATGTGTGGTTGTTTTCTCTTTCAATCTGAATTGATATTGTCTTGTTTTGTTATTTTGCGGAGAAAGTTGTCTAGAACAAGATTTCTACTGAGTTGAGTCGTTTCTCGTTTATGTATGACGTTGGTGTTTGATGGTGAACATTTCTGCTTATCTTAGATTCAAACTTTTATCCAAGACTTGACTCAGATCACGAATGAAATCAAGCGCTCGGAGAATGCTGTTGCATCGATGGCGACGTGATGTTGTTCACTGCTTATCCAATTCAGTGGAAACCGTGCATATTTGTTAGCTTTGATTTTGTGTCCTGTTTTGTTTTGTTTGCGGTACCACATGCATGCGGTTCTGGTGGATGTCCTATTGTCGGAAAATAACTATTCCTTGTTTTTTTGTTTGCTTGTTTGTTTGTTTGTGTGTTTGTTTGGATCTGATAGAATCGTTGAAATTAAAAGTTTTTTTTGAGATTATTTATGGAAAGTAACAGTATTGCTACCAGAACTCTACATCTGAAGTATTTGGGCCACAAGCACTATCAAAGAAAAAGTATCTTTATCTTCGTGCTCAATTCCTAAATTTCGTTATCCACCCTTAAATTCAGATCTTGATCTAGCCCTGATAATATCAATTTGCCAAAAAGCATAAATATTATGTAAAGATTGAGTTATAAACGTATGAGACCTATATTGTGGTTGCATTCACATTGAGTAGAACTAATTTTGCTCAAAATATTTTTGAAAAATTTCAACCACCTATCGGATCGTGTCCCTTTTTAACTGTTGTTTGTCGTTCTTCTGTGAATGCGTCGTCATGAATCGTATCTTCCCATTCTTTGTCAGCCAATCATTGCGCACTGCTTGCACTTCTTGCTGGCATGTCGAAGTTCGGTGTGCCATGCTCTGAAGTTCGGTGTAACTTTTCTTGTCTACAGCCACATGATTTACGGCGCTGTTTTGTACTTGAATGTTTGTGTTCAAGGAGCTGTATTTGTTTATACTTTAATTTTATGTAGCCATGAAGAGGCGTGTATTATAAGTTGTAAATATGGTTTGAACGTAATTTATTTTCACAATATGTTGAATATGAAATGATTGCTGGAGTGACTTACTTCTGCTTCTTCTTCTAGCTTGCTAGGATCACAATATTTTTTTTCTTTTGGTTCTCATGGTCATTAATTCAATGGTCAGCTGAATTGCTGTAGCTCTCCTCAACTGCTGTCAAAATATTGGATTGCAAAAAATACATTTTCATGGCTTTTAGTGACGTAGGAACTTCGAAAAGGTACACTTTTTTTTTAAGCATAGGGTAAATTTTGCTAAGGCTCAATGTACTTAAGTTTTTTTCCGATTTGAGCCTGAAAAACATGCTTAGCGGTATGCTTAATCCATTTATCTCTAAATTTAGTACAAAGATTTGGAGGTGCGCTTTCAGGAAGTCAAACGTTCGAATATCCAAGGACCTTCTACCTTCCCTCGTTGAGGGACCTCGGAACGTCATACGGCTATTGTGTTTAGAAGAGACATAAGTAGGTTGTGCACTATCCAATCACATTCCCAGTTTTGTGGCATTTCTCTATGGAAAATTTGCTAGGAATAGTTCATGAGGCTCAAGGAATGGCAGTCACGTTTTCTGAGGCTCGAGATATGCTAAGCCTTATGGTTCTCAGCTTCAATATGCTTATAAGCGCTATGCTTATAAAAAAAAATAAGAGCGTGTACGGACAGATTCTGCTAGATCTCTTGTGAAAAGTGTCACGAAGCGTGCATACTATACAATGCACGAACATCAAATGAAAGAAGTTATAGCAAGAAAATAATTCTCTTTCCATGAACTGAAAGATGCTTTGATTTAGTCATGCGCCAGGGTTCTGTTTAGTAGCTCATAGTTAATTTTAAAGCACGTTGTTTCTTCAAAACCATACGCATGTAGCAAGGCAATAAACATTTCAATGGTAGTGTTTGGTACCTAGTAGAAGGGGATTTGAAATAGTCGGGGGTGGAAAAATTCTTAAATACTAACTACCAGAGGGTTGGAAAATGCAAAAGCACTTGTGTGTCAGAAATATGTTCGTTCCACTCTGGTAGTATGAGTAAGAGAGAAAGAGATATTCACCTAGGAAAAGTACTATTTTCCAATAACATTTGCCTTATCAGTATTTTTCTTGGGTGGAACTGTTCGAAACATTAATAGCCGGGAGTTGGAATAAGAAATTCCGGGCTGGAGAGAATCTGTAAATAAATTAGCGGGGGGGATGTCTATTAGGCACCAAGGAGAAATTGATAAAGAATGCATTGTTTTGGAGGATTCATAACTTTTGCGGCATTTTTTGTGGGTGAAAGATTTCCCTTAAGGTAGTTCACGATTGCACTATAGATTCTTAAACCCTACCAGACCCGGGCTTCTTTTTGGTGTTCTCAGATCCCGGGGGAAAAGGAGCTAGTAGGCATCTAGAATGTCAGGGGAGTTGTAAATAGTGGTAATAGCACAGAAATAATGATAAATGTGGATAAAATACGATTATGCCCGAGAAATGATCTCAACATATAGTATTCTACCATAGTCCCCTATAGAAAAATGCTGACATCAGCGTACAACAGGTACCGTGAAAATTTTCTTTACGGCCAAAATACTCTGAGGTAAATTTCCGACAAAATCACCTAGTTTCATGGCTTTTGCTTTGACCGTTCCGGAGCAATAATCCATAATGTGGAAGGGAGGCCTAGTAGGCGCCTACCGAGTTATACAGTGGAATCTATCTCTCAAGAGACCGCGAGAATGGTTCGAGACAGAGAAATTTCGAGTTAGAGGAAGGGTACACAGTAAACTCTAAAAGGCGTACGCTCCCATTAGCGGACAGATTTCTTTGCACAAAACGATAGAAACTGTTTTTTCCTCTCTACACAACGGACAATTAAAAACAAATCGGGAACAAACACTAAAAATGAGATACGCGTCATATTTTGTTGGTCAGGTGTAAAAGGCTTATGTTAGTTTTAAAGTCTTCAGTCACTTTTTACATAATTGAATTTCTTTCTCGCCAAGTTTACAATTTTGCCTGGACCATAAACATGTTAGATCACTGGCCCCTCTCGGCCATAACCTCCTCCTCAATTCTACCTCTTCCCGATGACTTCAGCGATAATTGATCAGTTTTGTCTCATGAGGTGTTGGACACTTTCACTTCCATGCCTCCATCACAACCTTGTACCCACTTTCAACTCACATTTTACCTTAAACATGCTTTAGTAGCGTCTATTATCAAAATTAGCGCTCACATTGCAAGACATTTTAAAAGGCGGACACTTCTAGTTAGCTCAATCCCTGATCATGAGAAACATAAATTGGTGATTGTGGTCCTTAAATTACAATTTACTCAGTAGCGTTGTTCGAATCGTTTGAAGTCATCAAATTGATCGTAAGT
>JAOBRC010275353.1:0-13823 GCA_027575255.1 Scolionema suvaense
TAATGACTGGGGCTATCGTGTATTAACAAATGAAACATTTTGCTAGCTTTCTATGAAAGAATCAATTGTATTTTATGCAAAATGTAATCTCTCGTCTTGTAGGAGCTTATTCAAAATTGATGTAGCATACTGGCTTGCTTGCACAGAAGCTATCAGCTTATTGTTTTTTATAATTGCTTTGTTTTGGTACTGTTGAAAAAGTTGATTGAATAGCTGCCTTTAACCTACATTACTGAGCATAAGTTATTTGATTCTTTTTATGACCTTAGATTTACCTATGATGTCTCACTTATAGAGGTGTTTTTCTTTTCATCGTTTTTTGTAATTCTGGGGTGAAACGGAAGCTGGCATGTTTATATGAGAACAATCTTGTTTGTCTTCAGCATTATGTGCTAAAATAGATGGTTTATATGTGACAAATTAGTAAGGTTTTAGAAATGTCCTTGAGTGACCCATCCCATTATTTTTTTGTGTGTGTGGGAAACTATACTTCTGAATGCCGCTCCAGAATGTAAGTCCATACTTAAACGAAGGTCCAGGTAGAATAGTGAAACGTGAAAAGTATTATGCAGAAGACTCCATAGATGAATATGTTTCTGGAGGAAGCAAGTCTGCCCAGTCAAAATCGTAGTTTGATTAATGAAGACTCCTTTTACATTATACCTAATATATGCATGCCCAGACAAAAGTTCTGATTTTTAAGATAAAACCCCGGAGTGTATTATCTGTCAAATGTGGCATCCAAGCAACACAATGAAGATTTTTTGTCATACTGGAAAAAATGATGCTAGGATTTTCAGAATTCATTGAAAAGGGACTGATTCAGTGAATAACCATTTAACATTGGAATGTGGTGGTTTCTTGCAGAAAGAGAAGAAATCGTGCCATGAGTAGTTAGGAAGTAACACGAGATAGAGTCTGAAGGTGAGATAATAAATGCTAGCAGAATATACCATTGGATCAGGTGAGCCGATCTTGAATACATAGTCTCATGCAGCCAGTTTTGTTGTAGACTAGAAGTCTGTTTTTTTGAAGTCACCCAGAAAGAATGAGCCATACAATGCGGAAAGTGATGTTATGTAATTAAAGCAGTCTGAAGAACAGACTAGGAGCTTTTGGCAAGCTGGTACTTTTGACACGCTTATAATCTCCCGTAGCACACGTCGAAATTTCGCCGTGCAGATGGGTAGATCTTTGCAGCGACCAGTGGCATAAACTCCTAGTCGTCTCTTCGACGTTTTGAGTTGATGTGTATTAACTTCACGATTCCTTTACACTAGGGAGGACTTTTCTAGTCTAGTTTTGTTGATGCTCTCCTATAAACTTGTTGCATGTTTTGCCATCACCAACCCCAACAATAACAGAAATAATGCTATGGTCACTTCTCATTTGCTGGGCAACAGGTCAACTAACACCCTCTCCCTCGTTGAGCAGTAAATGAGTAGCACTTCTGAATGGCATTGTCCCAACTTTCTGAGAGCCATAACAGTCCAGCTGCAACAGATCTCGATGTGAAAAGCTGTTTTGAATGCTGCACTGAAGAAGTGCAAGTATGTCTTCCAGCCAATATCTGTGGTACTGAAGTTTAAATAAATAAGTCGTATACTGAGACATCATTTATTCCAATGCATGGTGCTATAAAAAGAAATCTGAAATTGATTGCATGGCAATTCAAGTTTAAATGTTGAAATTCTGTATACAGAGTATGTCCCATTGTTGAATCAATCAATCAATCAAGCAGTGCAAGGTTTTACTGAACCCTTTGACTTACATACTTCCTACATACCACCAGCAGCAATTTAATTAAGACTACTGGAGCTATGATGAATGCTGCTTTGAGCACACAAGTCAACAAAAAGATGGTGCAGAAACATCCCCACCCTCATACAGGGTTGAAAAGGTCTGCCAATGATAGCAACAGCGCGGAACCAACTAGAAAACCTGAAATAATGAGATTGGATGATAACGTAGTTATACTGTAACTGATAAAAGTCATGCCAAGCAAGTATGCATAATAGCTAATTGAAGTCGACAATATCCACCACATATTAGTACATCTTGGTGCCAGCAAGTTTTATGTGAGCACAATGAAAATCTGGCTTAAAATTAGTTTTTGACTGATGGGGTATTCGAAACAGCTTTTCACTGATCTATAGAGAAAGGGGCTCATAGTGATATTGAATCTCCTCGTCATGGATAAAAGAACAGTACCCAGTTTCAGATATTTCAGTTATCTCCTCTGTGTCAGATATCCCGCAACTTGATTGCTGCTTTCTACTGTCCTGTGCAGTTTTCGCACGATTGTTTTTTACTGCTACTTACGAAACATCATAAAGTAGTTTGTCCATAATATTCCCATCCATGAATTCTGTTCTTGTGTGCTCCGTAGGATTCTAGAGATTTGCCTGCAAGAAATGATGGAATCCGATCTGTTTGTTGGTATTCTTGGGGAGCGTTACGGATGGATCCCTGATAGCTATGACGTTGCTGATTTGCCTGAACTTGCATGGGTGAAGAATATGAAGTCAGGCCTATCGATCACAGAACTGGAGATAGTAGGCTTTTTGTTGAAAGCTGGTGACACTGCAAGTGAGCGGGCATTCTTCTACCACCGAATTCCAACTTTTTTCAGGTAATTATAACACCTGGTTATGGAAGTCTACATATTCGAAAGTGAAAGTATTTGTAACTTCCACCAATTCAAATTCTTGCGATTGTTAGCGTTGGAAAATGCATAGCTGCTTATGTTTTTTGCTCTATGTATTTAGAATCATGATAAGTACAAATAATACAAACTCAAGGCTAGCTACTGATCCTATGCTTAAGTTGGAATCTCGGATAGTCCTGAAAATACTCCATATCTGATCAGAACCAATTCCAGCATTATACAGTTGAGCTGTTTGGGTGAACTATTCAAGAATTGGCTGTTAACTATAATGTTAGTTTCTTTGAAACAACTGCTTTTGCGGAGGAGTCCTATTCACCTATCTGTCTCACCAATGCGTTTTCCTGGATGGCAGCTCAGTGAATTTTTCTGAAATTTAGCATGAGGGTATCCATGATGGAAATGGAGTGACTCTTTAAAAATCTTTCTATTCTCGTTGCTTATGTCTAAAAATGTTTTCGAAAATATTTTCAGATCCTTTATGTTATGGAAGATGTGTCATGCTCCAACGAACAATGGTAATATGAAGATGTTGTAACAATGTTTTAAGGTCCCTTTGTGACTTATCTTTATCTGATAAAATTGCTTCAAATTAAAAGCCTTGAATTTATTGTTGAAAAGCAAGCGTATACCTACACATAACTCAGATTATGAAATTTTCCCGCCCTAATTGTGATGATTCAGAAGATGCAGTTATTATAGGGGGTTCTCTATTGAGCGAGTTGCAACATCAAAATGGGCCTCATAGATAACTTATCACAAAAAGTCTTTTCTGAAGCCTATCCAAAAATGTCCCTTTAAATATGAGGGAGTCCACTGTTTCTGTGACCTACTAATGTAGCTATTGGAATTGAAGTTTAATACACCTTTTCACAGTTCAATTTTGTGTGCTCTCAATCATGGCATCTGGTTGGTTTAAGTCTACCTAGTGAAGATGCAGTCTAAACAAACACTTCAGAGGATTCGAGGATCCTAAGTAGTGCTGCTAACACTTTTGGGTTTGCAAAAGATGCAGCACCAGATTGGTATAGCGAACATAAAGTTTTTACCTACCCAATAAACCTTGGTGAACAAAAAGGGCGCGAGTGAAGTACATATTGAAGCAGTTCCGTACACATGCAAATGTAAATAAAGGGGAGACTTACCGACGTTCTCAGGAGTCCATGAAGAAGATGAATATTAATCAAGCATTTTGTTGCCAACCTTTGCCTAAGTCAGGAAATAAAGGTGACGCTTCGCATTCTTGGTGAAGTTGTTTTGTGAACCAGTAGTCTCTCAAATGGCAAGCGCAAGCTACTTCCCCCGGACTACATCAATACACACTCAATCGTCACACGTTTTGTCGTTCCTGCCTCCTGTGACTATTGTCCTTGGTAGTTGGAGTAAAATGTTGATGAAAGAAAAACAGGATTCCCTTTCCCAAAGCATGTGCGGTAAGGAGGGGTGGTTGGTAGACCAGTGTTTTGGAGAAACGCTTGTCAAATAATACAATTGCGGGAATACTGAGCACGTGCGCCTTACATGGAATGAACATATTTCCCTAAATTTGCATCAGAATGTGAAACAAACTTCAATGAAGCACCAATCGAACGGTAGCGTTGCATATGGGGGAGGCCCCTCGGATTGATTAGAAAGGAAAAAAGGTGCATCAGCCGCTCCGAAAGTAGCCAATATGAGATGGCATTGTGCTCTATTGAAAGAAAATTCCATGACGAATCTGACCAATCAGAGTCTCTCTTGCAAACAGTTCTGGACTTTCCATGTCTAAGGATATCTCATGCACTGTTTCCGAAAACTCTACCGCAGAATTGAGAGTTGCGAATCAGGAAGAAGCTGAAGTATGGATACGAAGGGCAGACAGTTACAAGCGATTTTATTTGCCTTGTTAGCTGACTGATCTTCGGATACACGAAGATGTTGCATACTACAACCAGGCGCAAGTAAGTTCACTGCTTCAAACCATGCACTGAGCCAATGATGCTACTAAGTCAGTTTCAAATCCATAAATTCATGTCAGACAGACGATACTTTTATATGGACATTTGTTACCTAGTTCAACTCCCACCGCATCTACGTGTTGTTTACATCCAATTTCTGGTTGGGAAGGACGTTACTAACAGTCAAACCTGCGTGCGCATGTACTTTGCGAAGCTGTGAAAAGTTGTATTGACTAGAGGATCTTTGCGTTTTATAAGAAGCTTGCTGGTTGTTCATAGTTAGTTACAGTATAACTGTTGGGCATTAACTAGATATGTAATTAATACACAATATTTCGTGCTCCAGCTATGGGACCTGATGATGTGCTCCCATAGCTGGAGCACAAAATATTGCGTATTTGTTAAATATCTGGTTGATACCCAACACTATACTTGTAAATACTCTCTGGTTTTGTTAATAAACATTTTATGCTGATCTCAGGAGAAAGAAATTTCTTTGAATAATGTTGTGTTTCTATTGCTCACTTACCATTTATATTTTATTATGTTGCATAACATACACCTGTTAAAAGGCAGGATTCAGTAATTTCTCTGCAGCTTCGCTTGGAGAGGAGAGCAGCAGCATCTGACTTCAGCAATTTGACGAACCTCCTCGTCAGCATCCGAATTTAACGATTTCAACTACTGCCACTGGTCTACCAAACAAAATAGACCTGGAGCTTCAACATAGTATCGAGGACCTCATTCAACAAGGGTTACCATAGAGTAGCTCATTGCTGTGAGAAATGACCAATCAATACCTGCCTGAATATTTAGGGCTCTGGTTAATACAGTTGGTTGAAACCTATGGTTCCAAGTTCCAGCCTTGCTCTGACTGGTTAGCGCGAAATCCCTAAAGATTGAGATGGGTAGGGAGGCAGTAATTTCTCAGCAGCTTCGCATGGAGAGAAGAGGAGCATCTGACTTCAGCAACAAATTGATGTTGTCTGTAGTATTTGACGTCTTCGAATCTGCATGTATACTGCACACAATTTAATATTCTTTCAGAGGTTTATCCAAGCAGTTTCACTGACTGCCGTTTTTGGAATAAGCTTGAGTTTTTCCAAACCATTTCATTGATCTACTCCATGAGTATTTACTTGGGGTGTGAGATATGGGCCTGAATTAAAACTTGAAATCAGGTTTTCAAATTTTACACCAGGGTTGTTGGGCAGCATTGAGAGTCCTTGGCAAAGACTGGGGAGCATTTGGTCTTTGACACCTTAGCATATACCAGATAAGCTGGAAATGATGCATGTACCTTTCATCATGTTCCAAACAAACACTAACTTTTTCCTTACAAGTAGTGGTTGTTGGCTTCTTATTAGAAGCCAATTAGAGATCGGTTTTAGATGCAAGGATTAATTGGTTTGGATGAATGAAGTATGAGTCATATTGAAACAATGTGTTCGTGACTGAATTATAAAGCACTTTCTTTGAGAATGTTATCGGTTGTGCAAATTTTTAAGTTCTGGGTCTGAAACTTTATGTCAAGGATTGAGTTTCAAACCTCGATTTGAAGATTGAGTTTTGACTACCGTATACCATTAGTCAGTTGGTGCTTGGATAGATCCCTATCTTTGTTGTTGCTCATTTTTGCAATATGTTGTTGTACTTCTTTGGGTATTATTCACACTCTTTCTTGGAAACATTTTAGGTCTGTTCCAAAGAAACATCGTTCTGCATTTGAAGTGGAGAATAGTGAATGTGAAAGAAAGGTGAACAGGCTACATGCTCGAATCCATGACTTCAAACAGCCCTTTTGCAAGTAAGTTGACTTTTGTCCTTGCTGCTGTGTCTGTATCAGCATAGTATCCTCCGATTTGTCTGCGATGCAGAAAACCAAGAGTCCCAATCCCATTGACTCCCCCACCCAATGTTGCTGAATCTGGAATCCTAGAAAAAGCAAAGTGCAGAATTGACCTTTCCAATGCGCGCTTCACTTCTCGGTTGGTCTCGGTTTCTCCTAGAGTGGATTTTATTCTTGCTCATGAAGATGGCTATCATTGAAGCATCTAATCTTTCCATGGAACCTGTATCATGTAGCTAAAAGGACAGAGTCACTAATTTTGACATTACGATGACTTTTAGTAGCTGCAAGTCCCACATAGCTTATTCTAGAAAACCAGATAACAACATAAAGCTGACTTGAATACTTTCCCCCGTTGTAAAATTTTTTGCAAGTTTTGAACTTCCTAAGCAGTAGAGGTAGGGCTATGATTACTTCTCTTGTGTTCTGTTCTGTTTTATTTTTTAGGATTTTTTTTTTTAATATTATTTTATTTTCACCAGAGTTTGTGAGAGCCACGCAATTCTGTGAGTTAGTATTCATAACTTTTGATGCAGTTTTAGCTATCCATGCTCTTGGGGTGGTGTTGTGGCTGGAAAGCCTGTGGTTTCTGACTTGGAAGAGTTTGGGTCTCATGTATTGAACAGTTTATGGAATGCTGTCAAAGTCAACTACATTTCTCAGGTAATTTTATGTGTCAGTCTTTAAATTTCAATGTTGAGTTGCTGATGCTGGATTTTGCCATTTTCTACAGTACTGGGAATTTACTGAATTATTATGGTTTCTCAAGATAGGTAGTTTTTGTTTGGAAGGCATTAGTTTTATGATCTAAGATTAATTTTAAAGAAAAGCATTGAAACAGAAAGTTCTCATATCAAATTTTGTTCAAGATTGGGCCTTGATCCAATATGTTTAGTATTACGTTATTGCTATTTCTTGACTGCAATATAAAATTTTACTACTATAGAAGGAGGTGTAATTTTTAAATCGTCCTACCCTGGTTATAGACCAAAATGCGAAGGCTCGGGAAAAATGGTGTTGATATGTACGAGACAATAAGATGATGCTGATGTCAGATTATTGTGATGTGTTCAGGATGTTGTTTCAGGTTTAGGAAAGAAGCTAGCGATGGTGATATCATTCGGATTTTGTCATAAGCATTAGAAATTTCCATTGAATGTGAAATCATCTTTTTTATTATTTCAGAAACACGATGAAGAGATGGAGAGTGTGTCTGTTCTCGGTGTAGATGCCCACAGAGATTTTGCCAAGCAGATTTCTAATCGATTCGTTGGTCGTAAGAATATTACAGCACGAAGCTTTGAGGTGCTAGAGAACATGAAGAGTAAAGAGAACCAGAATCTGATGCTCATTACTGGCAAGAGCGGGTCTGGAAAGACAGCATTCATGGTTAGGTTTTTAGATGCATTTTTGTTCTTCGTCGTATGATTGTCAAACGATCTTCTCACAGGAAAATTATTAGTTCTTTTTTGTCATCATGAATATCTGCGATTTTATGATCTAAATCATGTGGACTTTTATTGTTCTAGCAGTTCTTCTCTTTAAGCTTGTGATGATTTTGTAAATCAGTTTTGCATCACTTGCAATGTTCTTCTCGAAAGAATCTTAGCTCCGTCAATCGTTACCACTGCAACATATCTGAGTATTTATGTTACTGTCCATTGAGATTCTTCACGCCTGGACCTTTCAATAACACATGATATTCTAAGTTCACTATAAATTAAGCTAGATTGCGGATTATTGCTGGAAAAAATGATCAGCCTCACCTCAGCTGAGCCCATGTTCGGGAACTGCATAAACTACAGTAGCACTATTTGTGCCGTCCAATATCTTGTAAACTAAAATCATTTTGCTTGTACATAAAGTTATATGTTAATTGTTTTTGAATTGCATCCTTGGAAAGCATGCAGTTGCATCCAAGAAAACTATCTTCCATATTATGTCTACCTTAAGGGAAGAAATTTTCGCGACAAGAAATTTTCGTGGAAGAAATTTTCGCGAACCGAATCAAAGAAAGGATAGTTAATTATCAGTTTTTCAAAGCCCAGGTGTACTTTCCCTGTCTAATCATTAGGAAACCATCAAAAGAAGTACAAAAAAGTAATCTTTGTGTAGAATTTGGCCAAAAATGATCGAATTTCGTGAAAGACTTTCGCAAATTTCCTCTGGGTTTAATTTGGCGGAAGAAATTTTCGCGAATCGAATGTGTTGTATGAGTTTAGCGGAAGAAAACTTCACGAATTGGGCCCAAAGTCGCGAAAATATCTTCTCGCGAAAATTTCTTCCCCAAAAATTTCTTGTCGCGAAAATTTCTTCCCTTTAGGTATACTCTCATGTTCCAATATATTTTGCGTACTAGTTCTGGTCATGAAATTAGATGCCTCAGACATCAAGAGAATGACTGTACCACAACATTCATCTGCTCCTCCCAACTTGTGGAGTGATGTTAGTAGGTTGGACTAGTGCGTTGTCTGACCTATAAATAAAACTTCTGCATTTACAATGCCAAACATAGAAGGAGGAGGGCGTCTAGTACAATACGGTCACTTTCATCTCTCGCACATGCAAATGGCTGCAAGGTCAGCCACTGCCACTGCTGCTTGCTGCTTGCTGCTTGCTCTGGTTATCAGGCAGTGATTACTATGAAATCATGTGGAATTTTGTCTTTCCGATCTAGAGTGTACCACCTCCAGAGATAAGCATTCAAGCGTAGAACAATAGCCTTTCATCTGCCCAGTAATGCATCCGAATTTCCTCCTGCTAGTGCGCCTGTCAAAAACATGGCAAGCTCCACGGAGTTCTTGCAAGGACCTTATCATATATGCTCAAACTGCTTCCGAAAAGTATTACTACAAATTCTCAATTCACATGTCTGTTTATAAATTCAATGTGTTTTAGTGTTTACTAAGAATGGGGCTACAAGAGTCTAGTAGTTGAGGTGACGTTGCAGTGAATTCCAAATCATCTTGATTATTTCAGGCTAAATTGTATTCAGAGTTGATTGAGCTTCGACCCAACCAAGCAGCCTGCTTTTTTGTTGAAGCTATGACGGGTGCCAAACAGCTTTGTCTGCTGTTGCATGACATATTTGCAGAGTTGAACTCTCGATTTGCTGCTGGATATGTTGTACCAGAGAACTTCAGGTGAGAATGTTTATGTGCAGGAAATGTTGGGCCTAGAATTTATCATGTCCGCAGGTGTTAAGAGATCAGTTGTCTAAATCGTGCGTGTCATCAACTTAGGTAGAGCATGCTTGAGTCAAAATTTCCACATTGTCTATTCTGTGTGATATTGAAATAGGTATTCTCTGGCTAACTGAGAAACAACACACTGGCTACTGATGCTGTTACATGGTGCTCAATAGGTCCTCCTAGCCTTACACTTAGTTACTTATTCTGATCCGACCAATATCCAATCGCAACCTTGGATGTGGGTAAAATGTCTCAAAATCATTCCATTTTAAATCACTTGATCTAATTCAAATCAAGTATTTATCAAGAGTTTTTGTGAGCAGTTTTTTTTAATCATTAGTTGCCATAACTCTTTTTTTCTTTTATCGAGTGTATTATGGTATAAAACTGCACTGCATCTCCCTGTTTTCTGCCTGATGTCGTATATGGAACCACTGCAGAAAATAGATAGGCGCCATCTTGGTAATGAACCTTCATCCATTTGCAGTCTGTACATTTTTGAACCCTGGTCATGTACTGCCATTAGAACGTACTGCATAACGCATTCATGGCATTGCTTTACGAGTGACCTGGCAATACAGAAGGCAATTCAACTTTCATTTTCATCTTAGCTTTTGCTTTTAATATGTATGTTAATCCTCCGGTTTAGCAGAAACTACTATGAGCGACCTCGTATTGCCAGATAGCATCATAGTTTGTTGCAGTATAACAGTCTCTTTTTAGCTTGCATCTCGGCATGATCAGGTTTTCTTTTTATTCATGTATATTTTACCTATTTGAACAGAGAACTGAAGATTAAACTTGAGGAATTGTTGAAACTTGTGTCAAAGCGGCTTTCTGGTGATCACTTCGTCATTCTTCTTGATGGGCTGGACCAAATCGATATCGGGGCTCTCTCGTCAGCCACTGATTGGATTCCAGATGTTATACCAAAGGTATGTTGACATTGGTTGCTGCTTTCAGAGAAGTATTTGAGTGATTAGCAGACAATTTTGATAAACACTTTTTCCTTCTCAACCTGGCAATTCGGCTTATATTAATGGCAGTTTGTATGAATATTTTGCCAGATACAGAGAAAAATGGTATTCTGTTTCAGGTAGTGACTAATGAAAGTTAGAGAACGGTCTAGATTATCAGTCTCAATGTGACTTGCTTTATGGCTGTTAACCTGCTCTCATACCTAGCGCACTTCACCCATTTGCTAGGGCTGCTAGCATTGGGCGCTACTGTTATGCAGCTTGGAAAAAAACTAGTAAGATCTCACAAGCACAAGACGAAGGTACGCCAACTAATTATGCCATGTATTGCAATCTGTGCTGTATGAAAGCAGGTGACAGAGTGATCCACACAACAGGGTATTGAATTCGCACTGACACATAGCAAACTGCATTAGTGTACTAAAGTGAGCAGACTGTGAGAGAAGCTAACTTTTCTCAGGCAGTCGGTGAGCAAGCTATGTGACTGTCATCTAGGTGATTTAATTTTGATTCATTGCTTGTCATTGTAATAGCGCGAAAGAGGGATCATTATAGTTGTTACAACAGCAGAAAGTAATTGCAATGTACTGAGTGTAAGACAAACTCATTGACTGCAGTTTGGTCTGCACGACCTTATGAGGAGATTTTTAACTATCGTGTTCAATGATTTCAAAATATGTTCTTGGTGGTAATGTGCATTTAGTGCAAGAGGATTTTGGTGTTCACAACTGAGAAATTCGCAGAAAAGAGAACCTTTCAATATTATTCCCTGACAGATGGTGACATGTGTAGGGATACCCCGAAGTTTATTGCAACAAAAGCTTTTTCTGTGCTGCAAATGTAGTTTCTGGAAAGAGATTGACCTTCTGTACGATATGTGTTTTGCTTGTTGAATGATTATGAAAACTTCATTGGTGCTGCGTTTCTCCATTTTCGTAACTTAGTTCTTAGACTCCAGATATATATATTTTTGTATCAGAATTAATCTTCCTTAGTCTTGAAGTTTTATAACTTTTCTTTGAGCTACCTTATATCCAACAAGCACACTTTGCCAAATTTTGCACGGTAGGGTTTGTGTCAATTTTGGTGAAAAGTTCTGTAAATTTGTTCTAAGTAAAATGTCGCAGACGGTTGCTTGTTTTGATCTCACTTAGTTTTCATACCAGCTGTGTAATCATTTGTGGTCATAATGCCTCGGTTGCCCTGCATTACGAAAATGACTATGTTGTCAAGGATTTAGTGCAGTTGTGCCACCCATATACTGTAATATATTGGAGTTTTTGAAGTTGAAACAGAAAGCGTGAATTAATTAAGTTTCTGATATTGTTTTATATTAGGGTGTCTTGTTTGTTGCATCATGTGTTGAAAACACACCCATCTTCGACTGGTTTTCAAGTCATAAGCAGCATGCAGATACTGTACGTGTTGGTGTGATGGACTTGTCAGACCGTGCTAGGTTTGTGCGTCAGCTACTGGCCCAACATCGCAAGCAACTTGATGAATCCCCATTCAACAATCAAATGAAGATACTGCTTTCGAAAAGAGACGCCAGTAATCCGCTGTATCTGACATTGGCATGTGAAGAGCTCCGTATGTTTGGGGTCTTTGAGCAGCTGAACACTTACTTGAAAGGCATGTCTCACACTGTGTCACAATTATTGGAATCTGTCATCAGCAGGCTTGAAGTGGAGCATGATTTGCATATTGTGACATATGCGTTCACATTGTTGTATTTGAGCAGGCAAGGTCAGTATATTGGGTACCTATTTACGCGTGGCATTGGGTGTTAGTATTAAAATGATGTGTGTCATTATTATCCTATGCACTAGATTTTGGTGTATACTGTATGTAGGGTCATCTCTCATAGACCGTGGTCTATCTACACAGACTTCGTACATTTATTTGAGTTTGCTTTAATTGAAAAGCTGTAAAGTGTAGTGTTGACTAACTTTTACTAACTTTGTTTTACTAACTACTGTTTACTAATTTTTACACAAGTTGTTTCTTTACATGCATGCTTATTATAAAGTATTTCAATTGCTTTGACTTCTTGTTCTTCAAGGTCTTACAGAAGATGAACTATACGATACACTGAACTTACTGCACAATATCTTCAATACTCCGAAGGAAAAGCTTTCTGAGCAAGGTTTAATGTCATTTCAAACAGCTGGCATGGCAAAGCAACGTATTCCAAGAGCATACTATGCACGTTTTGCTTGTGCATTGAAGTCATTTGTACAACAAGGCAATGACGAAGGGTGAGAATTTTGTGTTGTTTTTAGTTATGCATTTATTTTACAGAGTTGTATACATGAAATTTTCACTTTGCTTCCTTTTACTTGAGTGACTGTGTGGATTAGTGTTCAATGTATAAATGTGCTGTTAGTGTTCAGTTTTACACCTTTATTTGGTCAGCACCCGTGTAGATTATAGGCCTTCTGCGTTAGACAAACTTCTTAGTAAGTAGTCCTCTTAATATGCGTCTCGTTCCTTGGTACCACATTGCATAATATAGAATACAGAATATAGAATTTTATTAAAAAGTTGTATCTGAGAAGTTGGAAATTTGTGTCGACCATGCTTTTGTTACGGGATGAATAACAGTCTGAACTTGTTGTACAAGTTATGCTTTCATGCTTTTTAGCGTGATGAGGTTAACATTTAAGGACATCCGAGACATGGTTGAAAAGCGGTACATTAAAACGGCAGGACACGATCTGGTGATGAGAGCCCATGTTGCCTTAGCAGGTATGTTTACTGGGGACTAACTGGGTTTTTGTATTGCAGGTATCAGCTATTGGATTCTTCGTATACTGTTTGCCTTCTATTCTAGCAATTACTTGTGGCTCAAAATAATGTTATCCTCTGTTGGATTTGCATTTGCTAGTTTGTTTGAGTCCATCCATCAGACTCCAACTTAATTTTCTAGATCGGGAATCTTGATGCATTCTTTCAATGATACAGTTGGGGTTTGTCTGTAGTAGAGAACACTTGAAAATAATTTTGCCAGATCACTATTCGATATGGTGAAAGCAAGCTTTACGATCTCTCCGAAAGGTGAGCTTGCAAATGTGTTCGTGTTTCTGTGAATATGGGACAGTAGCCTTTGCAATGTACGGGTTATCAGCATTTTCCTCCCTGATTGATTTCACTCTTTCCTCTTGTCAGGATACTACTACAAACAAGCTGATCCTGGCAATCTTG
>JAOBRC010275464.1:0-13822 GCA_027575255.1 Scolionema suvaense
AAAATCTCTTGATTGGGGGGGTTGTAATTAATTGAAATCGGGGGTATTTTTTCCCAAATTTCGGTAATTTACCCCCCCCCCCTACAATTAGGGAGTTGAGAGTAGTCATTACTTGATATGCAAAATATGTGATGTAGCTTCTGGACAGACCATGGAATATTTAAGGCCCTAAGGGCAAGATTTTTTTGTGAGAATTCCATTGGGACTGAGGTTTTATAATGTTGACTATGAACAAAAATGAATGCTCCAATATGTTGTTGGAGAAAGCATATCAAAATGCAGTGGATGCTTGCTTTCCATACACTCTTTTTTCTATTATTTTCTCTAGTTTTTTCATCATTTATTTTCTATTCACCTCGTTTATCTGTTCTGTTCTCTCCTGATCATAGGAGCTATGTGGACTTTGGAAGTTTTGATGCTTGAAGTAAATTTGTGAATTTTCTCCTGATGGAAACATGTTTTATAAGTCAGAATAGTTCAGATACATGCATTTTCGTTTTCTCTAAGCCCCAGCGTCTCAGTTACTGCAAAAATTTATGGCAGACAGGAAAGATTTATTTCCTTAGGCATTGTCTGTGATCGATTGTGTGGATTATTGTCCTGAAAATGTGCGTCCTAAAAACTACATTAGAGAATTCTACGTAGAAAGGAAGAAGACAAAACATTTTTAGACTAGCCTTCAACTCAATGTTTTTATATTTTAATTCTTTTGTGAGGTTGAATCCATGAATCTTTTTCATAATTCGTTGCCTTTTACGTTCCCTCAATGAACTGCTCCTAATAGTCACAGCTGATAATGTTTAGGGAAAAGCTTTAAGTTCTGTTCAGAAAATGTTTTATTACTGATTCGAATTTTGTGAGAATGTTCGGAAACGTCCGCAGGCAAAAGTTTGTCTCGCGAATTTGTTCCTAAAGACCATCTTGCTAAAGTTTATGCAGTCTAATGATAATTTTCTTTGGACCTCAGATTTTTTTATTTGCACTAAATGACTTATAACATGAATGAATGTTAGCATACCCGCTTTCTTTATTGCCTTTGAGGGAATTAGGTGAAAAATTTGTCATTGGAAGTCTTCAGTTTGCAAATATCCGATGTGTAAGTTTTTGTTGTGTTACATTCTGACTCAATATTCTACCTGCATTTTCATTTTTCTTTAATGAGAATTGATGTCTTGCCTTGTAAAAGTTCCAATTTGGCCGTGACAATTGGAAAGATCCCATCATAGCAAAAACAGATATATCACAGTGAGATTTTCATAATTTAAGGCGTTACTAATGCCAGTTTTCACCGTGACAACGGAGAAAAATGTACCGATGCAACCACGCGTTTCTGACAGTGAGATTTAGTAATATGCACTGTGAGAACTTTTTATTTACAACCGTAATAAGTGCTAACTGTTTACAGGGATAATTTGTAAGTTCTGGCAGCGACCTTCGATGCTCATTCTTATGGTGAGAAAATAGGTTGAGATTCAGCTGTTTCTTACCCCCTTATCTCGTGATGAAAATTGAAAACTTTTTCCTGTGTATTTGTTTACTAATGGGTCATTGAACAGCAGAATTCACCTAAGTTCTGGAATTGATGTGATCAAACTTGCATCAATTTTTTTACCATATGTAGACAGCAATGAAAGGAGCAAATCCTGGAAATTTACAGACGTATATATACATTCCTAGGAGCAAAGTCCAGCTGCCATCTTTTCAGCTCGATTTCGAGCACTTCCGATCACTTTCAGCAATGCTATGAGTGCCTCAGAAAGAGCGTTAAATTTTGGATTGATTTAAAGTGTTTCAATTGCCCTGCGAATGTCGTACAATTTTGAAATGTTTTACTTAAAATTTATGTATTTTGGGATCATTGACCACCGTACTCAAAGTGTTACTTTAGCTTTTATTGCATTCTTGGACTCCCGTTTTAGCGGAAGAGTCGTACAAAGTGATGCCTGTCAGTCCTTCCGTTCGTCCTTCTGTCCATCACAAACACATTTTCCCGGATAACTGCTGAATGAATTTCTCTGAAATTCGGTGTTAAGGTGACAAGCCGTCATTGCAAGTGGCAATTTATGACTAAAAATGGCGTTTTTTGTGGTTTTTTAAGAATATTTCAAACTCTCTTCATTACTTTTTTGTGGTTTTTGGTGTGAAACTACTAGGCAATAGCAGTTATATTGTGGACCATGTGTCATATTTGGGAAAACCCTCGTTCGGCTTGCAGGTAGCAATTTATACGCGCTCCAAAAAGGTGTTTTTCATGGTTTTTTCCAAATAAGTCAGAAAGTGTTCATCTGATTCTTGTCATTTAGGGGCATTTCTGCGCATGTTTTTCTGCACATGCTATGTCTCCTGACAATCTCGTTTGGCTTGTGGGTGGCAATTTACGTCTAAAAATGGCAATTTTATGGGGTTTTTTCCATGGTGTGAATATATGAGACAGCTGTATACATATTATGAGCCTTTTGCCATGTCTGCCGACAATCTTGTTTTGCTTGCAGATGGCAATTTACGTCAAAAATGGCGTTTTTAATTTTTTTTTTCAATCTAAAGATGTCAAAAAGTGTTCATCCGATTCTTTTCATTTTTGGTTTGAATATTTGGGGCAACTCTGCCCATGTTTTGAACCATATGCCATGTCTCTTGACTATCTGGTTTTGCTTGCGGGTGGCAATTTATGTCCAAAAATGAGGTTATTTGTTTTTTTTTCTATGTGTGTTGTGAACGGTTTATCTGTTTATTGTTTTTTTGGTGTGAATGTTTGAGGCAACTGTACGCATGTTATGAACTATTTGCCATGTCTCCGGACAATCTCGTTTGGCTTGCAGGTTGTAATTTACGCCAAAAAATGGTATTTTTCATTGTTTTTTCAAGCAAATCAAAAAGTATTCAGCCGATTGTTTTCATTTTTGGTGTGAATATTAGGGGCAACTCTGTGTATGTTTTTTAGCTTTTTTTTACAAAGGGGTAACAATGGTGTTTGGTGTGGATTTTAGTAACAACAAAGCAGATGTTATGACCCATGCTTTATATCTTACGAATATGTTGTTCTTCAGCTTGCTGGTGGCAATTTATGTTACTAATGGCTGTTTTAGGGTTTTTTCATAATGTTTCTGGAACACTTCATTATGTATGTGTGATTTGTGGTGCAAATCTTATGGCTAATGTGCTATTCTCTTCTTGGATCTGATGTGGAGATTCTCAATTAAGTTTGCGGGAGTCCACTAATTATGTGACTTGTTAGTTCCTAAAGTCTGATGAATTTTTTGATTTCTGCACCATTTCATGAATTTGCAGATCTTATTTTCGGAATTTGGATAAGATGGATATATGAACATTATTTGATCCTTGATATAAGTCCACGAAACTAGCAGAAAGACCGGAAGTGATACTTTTGGGAACTCGTGGAAAGTGTCAGGACTCCAAAATTGCACTAAAAAACAAAATTACCATCACAAATGTGTGATTTTGGAGATATTTGGGTTTTCAGAGCACTGTATCTAAAAAATTACTGAATTCAAGGAGTCTTATGAAGAAGAACCAGAAAATGCTTTTGGTAGGCAATGTGAAATAAAAATTCTAAGTGGAGATGTTTCTTAATGACTCTTGTGTGTGGAAGCATAAAAACCCTAAAAATGACGAAATCAAGATTTCAAGGGTTGTTTCTCATTTTTGCGGCAAATTATCTCCTGGATTATAGTCTTGGTGTATAGAAAATTGTATATATTTTGAAAGTGCTCCCAAGGAACTATCAAAATCTGATCAATGACCTTACATTGTGATACTCTGTAAAAATATATGAATCCCTAAAAAGGACAGAAAAAGTTCGGGTCCTGGTAACTGGTGACTTAAAAACCATTTTACAAAAGAGACATGTTTCTACCCAAAAATCATAATTAGATCATAAAATAGATGTTCCTTGTGCTAGTATTGCACATGACAATTCGCAAAACGTTTTTATAAGAAATCCCAGAAAATGCAGCACAGAAAAGCAGTCAGACATTTATCTAGCAGGAGGTACTCGTTTTATCATCTTTATACAGTATTTTCTACGACTGACAAACCATTTCTTCATCATTTATTATATTTTCTACAAAGATTTCTTTGTTTGTATCTCTAGCTTTCCATGTGTGCTGTGTTAGTCAGTACCAAAAGCAGATAAAGGACAATTCAGTAAAACGACCTATAAATATAATTATGTCATAATTATGGGTAAGTATTTCGGGCCATAAATAATGGATGAATGCTCAGTTATCCTTGGAAGCCTCCCATATGGGATACATAGGATTCCTCTAAAGCCTGGTCCCCATTGCTGTTTTCAAGTCCATGTCCACGTCCACGTCCATGTCTGTGTCTCAGTTTCGGTGCATGCCTATGTCGTTAATACCTTCGGCGATGTTGTTCAAGTCTATTATGTTCCTATAGAGCCACATACAATGATTGACACCCATCTTGCACACTTCACGATAGTCTACCCATACAAACAGTCTTTTGTGCTGTAGATGAGTACACAAAGCACTTGCTTTAACCATTGCGGTATTCACCAATGACATCTGACAGAATAAATCGCGTTATGGGGCACAACTTGAGATTGAAAATTTTTCATTCTGAAGTTGTCCCCAAGTCATGTCTTCAAAACCGAACTGTCAATCAAAGTGGCACAAAATGACCAGCAAATGACCACTACCGAGGACATGACATCACTGTACCCACTACCATGCCACATCTCAGGATGCAATTCTCATGTTGTGTCCTCTGGTGGGGACCAGGCTTAAGGGATTTCTGTAACATGATTGAGTCATTTCATTGGCATCAATTGGCAGATTCTGTTCACTTTTTTGTTGTTTTTCCTTTTTGACTGTGGTGGATGGTTTCAGATTTTTGTATCGAAATTGCTCTGCCCACTTTTGTAATTTGAAGTTGCATGTGGCTTGGTGTTTTATCGTTTTTATTTTTAAAATTTTATTTTTATCCTTCAAATTTATAAACCCAACAAGGTTAGTAGCTTGAATATTGAAATTCGAAACTAGTACAAATAAAAACACATTGTCTAGAATGCACAATCATGAAAAACCATATGCTAGACATCTGAGGCTTTATGCAATCATAGTTGGGGCAAAACACAGATTGTGAACCATTTGCCATGTCTCCCGACAATCGCGTTTGGTTTGCAGGTGGCAATTTATGTCCAAGAATGGTGTTTTTTATGGTTTTTGATCCAAAGATTTCAAAAACTGTTCCTCCAATTCTTGTCTTTTTTGGTTTGGATATTAGGGGCCACTCTACACATGTTTTGAACCATATGCCCGTGTCTCCTGACAATCTGGTTTGGCTTGCAGGTGGCAATTTACGCCCAAAAATGGTTGTTTTCAGGGTTTTATTCCAAATATGTCATGAACGGTTCAATCGTTTTTTGTCATTTTTTGTGTTATTCATAGGAACGTTGTCTGAGGAAAATCTTGTTATGCTTGCGGGTGGTAATTTATTCAACAATGGTCTATCTTTTCATTTTTGACATGGATCTAGGGTCAACAAAGCGTATGTTACGACCCATGCTTCATATCTTGGGAATATGTTGTTGTTCAGCATGCGGGTGGCAATTTATGTTGATAATGGCTGTTTAGGGTTTCTTCATAATGTTTCAAGAACACTGCATGGCGTTTTTGTCATTTGTGGTGCAAATCCTGTGGCTTACGTGTTATTCCCTTCTTTGATCTGACGCGGAGATTCTCAATTAAGTTTGCGGAGTCCACCAATTATGTGACTTGTTTGTCTCCGGAAAGGACTTCTAACTGAAGAAATTTTAAACAAAAATTTTGAATGCCTATGGTGGGACAAGTCATGCTATTTGCCCATCTTCTTAATTGCTTAAATTATATTGATAGTTGGAGCATTGGTTTTAGTTTGTCTGGTAAAAGCATTCATTTCTTTGTGAAAGTCAAAAATTCTTGTTCAATAATTCTTAAAAGTTCCGAATTTAGATCAGAATGCACAGTTGTTCAGTTAGCTCCATCCTTGTTTCACATGTGGAGCTGGACGAAGTGGTCTATACTCGAAAGTTGATGTTTCAGAATTGCTGCTGACTCAAGTTGAACTGCTGCGTGTTTGATCCAAAATTGGACCTTTTCTTGATGTTGCAGATAGATGTCCCAGGCAAAAGCTACAATACCTTGACAACAACTTCTCAACTGCACGTAGATACAAGTGTGCTGATCCATTCTTGCTGTACTCAAAGATCTGGTCAAAACAAATATAGATGAAGTTTCATTAGCAGAGTACAACTCCATCTTCGCTGAATACAACATCCTACCTGGTCGATGTGTTTGTATGAAGTGCCTCAAAAAAAGTAAATGACAACAACAATGATCTACGGATAAACGATTCGATCAACACTTGTCATGGCACTACTATTATGCAGACTGATATATCTGCCGAAATAGCTTATGGCATTGTTGATAAGTCATTAGAGTTGCTTGACTGTTCCCCATTGAAGAATGTCAAATCGTACAAAGAACATGCGTTTTCAAAGAACACTTGCATTGTGTTAGATGAGCCCATGCTTGATGAGCACGATCATCAGTGGTCTGACTGTAGCAGTTTGGAAGCAATTAATGACAAGCTTTTTCTAATCAAAGACAGATAAGAAGTAATTTGCTTGCTTACCATTGTTCCCAACAGCTCTTCTATTTCGGAAATGGTTGCCGAACTCCATGTTTCTGAGTGCACTGCTAAACAAGCTAGAGAACTCTGTGGTACTAGAGGCATTATATCTCTGCCGGAAAAGAAGGAAAGAGCTGGATAATCCCAAAGCATCAAGGATACACGTGCTTTCTATTAAAGTGATCAAATTAGTTGCCTCCTTCCTGGGCGGAAGGACTGTGTGACAATTAGATTACCCGATAAAAGCAAGAAAAAAAATACAAAAAAGACTTCTCTTGGCCTACGCATCTGAAGTTCATACTTCCTTCAAGAACGAACATCCAGATATTAGTTGGCTTCTCCACTTTTGCCTTACTGAGAACAAAATGGTTATTCCTGTTGGTGCTGCTGGGGCACACAAGGTCCACCGGAATGTCAATGTTAGTAGCATTGCGCAGTTCTGTTGATTACAAGCATTTAATGGAGCTTTCTGTATATATACAGACAATATAGACAATTGTCCAGGTTTGTTACCCTTGAAGTGTTATGTAGGAAGTGAGCAGTTGAAATCATTTGATAAGGGTGGCACAATCAGATACAACCAATGGGTAGGCAGTGACAGAAGTCAGCTTGTGGATAAAGAATGCTCATTTGATGACTTCCTTGATGACCTTGTTGAGAAATTACCTCACTTGACTGAACATCGTTTTGTTGCAAAAGAACAGAGTGCCTTTTCGAAACAGACAAAAGCAAATTTAATATTTTATGCATGCGTTATTATCCTTGACTTTTCTGAGAACTATTACTTTGCAAGGCTTCCATTGGAACAACTCCTAGGCTACTTTTGTCATCTTTTGTGCAGATGAAGCTAGCAGTATCAGTGATCATAAGACCTACAATACTGCCATGGTTTATTGCTTCTTGCAGCATTTTTATAAATTTACATTCATAGGGACTTTCCTTTTCTGGAGAAAGTTTATTATTTCAGTGACGGTTCAGCTTCTCGATATAAGAACTTTAAAAATCTTACTAACTTGCTTCATCACATGGAGGACTTTAATTAAACGTAGGAGCTGAATGGAACTTCTTTGCCACATTTCATGACATGACATGATGGTGTTGCGGGTACTGGTAAGAGTATAGCTGTCTTCAATGCCCATTTGCTGGGCAAACTTTGAAATTTGCGCAATCTAATATTAAGGGAATAGCTTGCTTCTTTGTGGAATCTACGATAGTTATGTCAAGCATTGAATGCTTTGAGTCAAGATTTATGGGTGCCGAAACATTTCAAGCAACACAAGGTCACCTTCGATTCATTCCATTCAACAACAGCTTCACCATTAAGAAGACCTCTACCTCAATTTGTTCGAAGATGATTGAACCATCAGACAGCAAAAGGTCTAGAGCAAAGCTTTCTGTAGAAGATATTAAGCCTGGTAGATTTTATGCTTGTAAATATGATGATTGTTGGTACT
Source organism: Scolionema suvaense (assembly GCA_027575255.1). Lineage (NCBI taxonomy): Eukaryota > Metazoa > Cnidaria > Hydrozoa > Limnomedusae > Olindiidae > Scolionema > Scolionema suvaense. The sequence goes on from JAOBRC010275464.1 coordinate 8,106, forward strand.
TCTGCAATGTAAACTATGTATCAGTTGAGAATGGTGACGTCAATGTTAATAAGTTTTTGCATTCCAAAGGTCCTGGCTTGAAATTCTTATGGCCATCTTTTCCCGATGTTTACTGGATTCCTGTTGATGACTTCTACATGAGGTTGAAGCACTTTCTACTAGCAAAACAGGAAGACACTGGTCTTTTAGTGAGAAAGTAATGAATGATGTAGACATGTTCTGTCAGTTGTGAATAATTATATAAAGATGACTATGTTATGAGTACCTCGTGCTAGATAAATGTTTGACTGGATTTCTGTGCTGTATTTTCAAGAATTTTCTGAGATTTCTTCTAAAAACGTTTTGTGAATTGTCATATGCAATACTACAACAAGCAAGGCCTGTTTTATGTTCTAAATTGCATATAACAAAAAATCACAATTTTTTCTAAGTTTTGCCCTTATTAGGGTCTTGTATATATTTTATGGAGTACCACAAGGTCATTGGTTAGATTTTGATAGTCCCTTGAGAGTAATTTCATAATGGTAAATAATTTTCTATATACCAAGATAATCCGGGAGGCAATTTGCAGAAAAAAATCCCTTGAAATCCTCATTTCGTCATTTTTAGGATTTTTATGCTGCCATGAACAAGAGTCGATATCCACATATCCATATAGAATTTTTATTTTACATAGCCTATACTAGGAGTACTTTCAGGTTGTTCTTCATAGCACTCCTTGAATTCAGTAATTTTTCAGATACAATGCTCTGAAAATCTAGAAATCTCCAAAATCACACATTTTTGATGGCATATAATTCATTCATTATTGCAATTTCGGATTCCTGCTCTTTTATTTTATGATCTCTTAAAAGCCTGAGTTTAGGTTTTTGTGTTAGTTCGGTGGAATAACGTTTACGTATCCATCTTACCCAAATTATGAAAATATGGTCTTCAAATTTATGAAACGATGCAAAAATCAAGAAATCCATCAAACATTTTGAACGAAAAATGCCATAAAATCTGAAGTTTAAAACAGGAAGGAAGCTGAAATTTTCAGGATTGGCTTCTTTCATTGCTGCGTACATGTGGTAAAAAATTGATGAAAACAATTTGGGACTTGCAATCACACAATCTCAGGCTCAGGGCGTTGCTTAGATTTTACAGATTTTCAGCCTAGTGGCGCTTCGGCCTATAAAGGTGTTGCTTATATAAAAAAGCATGTACTGTAAAAGTTTTTTGCGATGAAGGAACAAAAAGGAAGCGAAACCAATAGAAAGAAAAAAAAACAAAGTTTTGATAACAGTGCAGTTAAATACACTCAAGACAGGGGCAAGAGAAAAAGGTTTTGATATTCAAGGGGATGTCTTGGATATATCACTTTTTCGAGCATCACTGGATCCACAACAGCAGAATTCTATAAAACTATATGTAGATCACAGTATCTCAAACTTCAGCATCTCACATTCACTTTTTTTTACGGACCGTACCAAAAGAAAAGAATATGTTACTAACTGGTAGAACAAGAAATAGAAGCAATAAAGTCTTGAAAGGTATCCCAAAGTTTCATAATGAAATGATGCGAAATTGGACATAGACGGTAGACATGTGATAATAAGCAACACCTAAGCGACACTCAAGGCTGAGCCACAAAAAATGCTAAAGCAGCACCGAAGCTGAAGTTGAAAAAACAGTGTTTTTTAAAAACAACATATCATGCTTTAGTATCTGTTTAGCACTCTCTTAAGCTAGATCAGTCACGCTGATTCCGTCTTATGTACTACTTTTACTAGAAATGCCCAACTATCTGAGACATAGCACCTGGAATACCTTGAGCTCCAGGAGCTTTCAGGAGGCCTCGTAGAACTGCTTTGATTCTGAGAAAATTTTCTGGATATTTGGGACTAGGGTGCTGGCATGTCTGCTAGATAGCTTATTGTAGAAAGGCCACATCTTGGAAATTTGAGTTTAGTGAGGGTGTGGCTAAAAATTGCCTTTTTTAAGTTTCCCTGAAAATATATCAAGATCTGTGCCAATCTAATTTTTGCAATTTTTGGTGTAAATGGTCACCACGAAATAGTAGGCATGTCGAGGTCATTCGTTTTGAAGAAAGTAATGTTTGAGCCATGCATGGTATGTTTTCACAAGATAGTTACTTTGTGTATAAAAGAAAGCAATCACTTTTGTGTATAAAAGGGCACGGAAGAGCCCTGATTTTTCTTAGATCTGATAAAGATTTTGCGTGAGTGCAGTAATACTGTGACTTGTTTTTACCATGATTGAAGTGGTTCTTTTGGGCAATCTCATCACTCGCATAACTTTTTTTCTGTTGTATTGTTTTCACTTTATTTTTCTCCTATTTTTTGTTTTCTATTTTTTCGGTTTTGTGGTTGTTGTTTGCTTGTTCATTTATATTGAAGGAGGTAGTGACCAATTGGGTAGGGCTGAGGTTTTGGCGCCTGTAAAACATGTTTAAGTCCATGGCCCGAGTTCTGAAGCTCCGGCCCCCAGATGGTCTTTCAAGCTAGCTCCTCTTTAGGTGTGCAGGTGTCTTGCGTTTGGTTGCTATGTAACTGTCCTTTGTGTCTCTTGTACATTTGCATGGCATCTGTTGGTTTTCTTTATCTGTCCTTGCCACCGACTGAGAACACTAACCCTGTATCGAATGGAGCGGTCCAATCATCTTCCAGAGCTCAATTTGCTCTTTTTCCACAACATACTTTGTTGGTGTTTCTCACAGCTGGTGTTATGACTTCTTTTCATCATGATTATTTTAATTTTCGGTAGTCCAGTAATTCTCTTGTGTTGTAGATGATTTTCTTTTTCATTTCATCACAAAGCTATATAATATATTCATGCAGATCAATCTTCATAGTACCTATAAGGCTTTGAGTTGTTTTAGTTTCAACGTAAAAGCCGGCTTACCACGTAATTCTTGGTTGCACAGTTCTTTGAATTTGTTTGGTTTTGCCAAATTTGGAAAACTGTGAAAGCCTGAAAGCTTTTGCCTTCTGCTTTTGAGCCTTGAACACTTAGGAAGCCATTTGAGATATGTATTTGCCAGTGGTGTAAAAGGGTAGCCTGGTAGCCCTGGACTACAAAAATTTTTGGACTTGCTACCCAAAAATTCAGGTCTGTACCCTGACGGTGTGACAAAATATGAAAAGTGTACTTGCATGTAAATATTTTGCTCCTATGGGCAACAGCAAACATTCCAGGGCAACAATCTTTTTTTTTTCACTTGTAGCCCGATTGGCTACAACCATAAATCCTCAAGTTACACCACTGTTTACCCTCACACTAGTAGAGATGTGTATTCTGTGCTAGATCGCAAAAATGAAATTCTGATTTGGCAATGCACATTATTGATTTTGGACTGCTTTTACTCTTTTTTTTAAAAAAATTAAAATGTGAAAGTATGGAAATAGAGTATTCAATAAGGCTGAATTGGTTTAGTAGTACCAGCCTTTGTTGCAGTTTATATTATGAAAATTATCGGCCATGGGTTTTTAATTTTCATTAGTAGGTAACTTCAGTTGTCAGAAGTGATAAAGCTCGGAAGTCACTTTCTGGTCCGAGCTATATCAGTTATATACTGAGCCAAATCAGGACGTCAGTAGTGAACATTGTGTTTGAATTTTTTATGAATTCATCCAAGAATCCCAGGCACATTGTGAAGAATTCATTGAAGAACTTTGAATCTGAAATGTATCTGCTGTATCTGCATCTGCATCCGGCTGCTACCAGTAGGTAGATGCAGCTGTTTTCATTCCAAATTTCTGAATTTTCTGTTCCACAATTAATTGGTATCCTGATCAAATCCCTACAAAATAGACCTTTCAGAAATTTCAAGTAGTTGGCTAGGAGAACCTGTCGAATAGGAGCTGTGCATTACCTTGATGCAATTGCAGCAAAACTGCACTGCTTAGTTACTAATCTCAGACATGTTTTTTGAAACCTGTTGAGCAAAGTCCCTTTAACATGCAACTCTACGATCAATTGCTTCAAAATTTAGTAAGCCTTTTCATGATTTCCAGTCGTGCTCCTCTTAGTAGCCACGGACGATGAACATTCTCCGCTCAAACGTACTGTAGTATTTGTTAGACTTCCAGAGCCCTGTTTGCCCTGCATGTCACTTTCCTGGTTATCATATTAAATTTCAGTGTAGCTTCGGATATTTGTATTAATTTTTCTTGTTTCTATTTGGATGCCTTTTTATCGACTGAGATGGTAATTTTTTCACTGTATAGTAGTTATGTGATGGTGTTGTACTGCCACCACAATGCAGCCTGATTCGTTGGAATGTAGAAAAGAATAGCTAGACATGATTGATAGCCATGAAAATGGCTGATTCCAGCAGAGTTCGCCGAAATCAGATTGAAAGCCTAGCATTACTATGTCACACTCCATCTCCGGAGAAACTCAAGCAGAAGCTGGTGGCTGGAAGAGGACAGAAGTAAGTAGAATTATGAAGTTACCTATGTATTTTCTGGAATGAATGCGTTTTCCAAGAAATGCTTTATCAATTAAGCTTTGATATGAATCATTTGGGATTCTACTTCCGTTATCGTTCCAAAGATTTTTGAGGCCAGTGCTGTAGTGTTCTAGAAATCACATATTTGTCATTCTCTAGACTAGTGAGTCTCTCTCTCTCTTTCTGATACTTCGAACCAAAGTTAACATTGAAGTGTAATCAACCACTGCCCACTCGAAGAAAACGGAGAGAGAGACTAGCGAATCTTGGCAATCATAGTAATCTGACACTTTCACATTAGTTTGTAGCTGCCATACAGCCCATCGATAGTTAGCCTGTGCGAAGTCAATGCATGGTAGCAAATGGGCGTAATGCCAGAAGTATTTACCCCCGCACAAATCATCTAACTCAAAATGTCAATCATCGGAACAATGCTTGACGGATGGAGCAGTCGCGAAAACAATAGGTTTCTGCAAGCAAGAATTCTTGCATGCACTAGGCGTTTGACCAGTGTGACGAAAATAGCATTGCCGAATTTCACTAGTCCCATTGTCAAATACTGCCTCATCTCTGCCTGTTTGCGGGGGTACCATGAGATGTGAGATTACTAGATGAAGTCATACAGTATGCTATGTAAAGCTTTCTCCAGATAAAAGGACTATGCTAGTCTAGCCATTCTAAAAAAAGTGTGACATTTGATGGAAGGAAATGTCTACATCTGTCAAAATTTGATGTTATTGATTCACCTGTGAAAGGTTTTTCTTCTTAGCCTATGCTATAGCATATACAGTTCTGACATCAGCTCTATTAAAATGTTTCATGCTTCAGATTGGCTGTTCTTCTGTATTCGAAGACCTAGTGTGATGTATGTTACTGTTGGGTTAGGTTAAATTATGCTGCATTTCGCCTCACTGTGCAATTCCTTTCAGAAAATAGCAGGAAAGTTTCAAGTAATCATAGCTCACTTATTATGTTGTTTCAGCTATCAAGAAATCTGCCAAGATCATGTGTTAGAGTCAGAAAGTGTGACGTATTATTGCTAAGACTTCCTCGTAACATTTTAACAATGGAAAGATATTTGGTGATTTGTGTCTGTCCGTTTTTGAAGGCAGTGCAGGTGATGTCGCTGGTGTATCAATAGTGCTGTATGGCTGATTCTAACAAAAGCACACTACACCAACCATTTTACTGTAACATATGTTACATTCGTACTGTGGACACAGATTCTGCCGAGCCTAAATTCTGTTCCTTGGACTTATGTAAG
>JAOBRC010275575.1:0-13821 GCA_027575255.1 Scolionema suvaense
AAAAAAAACGCTTTCCGATTACTACCGTTTGACATTGATTGAAACATACAACAGAACAACAGAACAAACTGCCAATGCACAACTGATGAATAATATGTAATAAAATGAAACATACCTGCAGTAATCTTAATCCAATATTCTTCCGATTCTGCAACACAACAGGAATTTCGTCGCTATTTTCAATATTCCAATAACGAACGGTTCCATCCTAGAAGAAAACGTAGACTCTTCTTTATAGTCTTTACTAGAAGAAAAACCTAAGCGTTTCTATTTGCAGTAGAAATAATTGAGTCGAAAATGAAAATACACGAAACACAATTCTATACGAACTAGTGCCAGAATTAGTGGACTCTCCCCAGTTTAACATCGCCATGGATGAATGTATCTAACCGTGTAGAGGAATTACAAACTGCAACTGATGACCTAAAACACATAATATCATAAACATAACAACAATGACTATCCCCGTGAAAACGCAATAAAGATGACCACAAGACAGCCAAGCACAAGGGCAACAAAATCTTCCTCAGATATGAGATTTGATCCATAACATAACTACAATAATGAACAGATCATGAAATACCCCTAGAACACCGTTCAAGAACTGTTTGGCTGAACGAGAATTTTCCCAGAAATGCCACATGGTTCACACGATAATTACTACTGCTCTCCAGTTTTATACCAAATGTTTCAAAAAATTAGCAGACAGATAATAATATTTTCTAGAAGAAACCCCAAAAGAACGATTTTTGGCGCACAAACCGCCACGCACAGGATGAATGAGAGTCCTCTTAGATATGAAATATGGTTCCTAATGTATCTACAATTGCTATTCAGTTTCCAGCCAAAACGAAGAAGAAAAAAAAATAGACAGATTTGACAAAACTTTACTCAGAGAAACTTTCGCGAATTTCACGAATATGGGCCACTTCGCGAAAGTTTATCTCGCGAATATTTTTTCCAAAACACGATTTGCGAAGGTTTACTCAGTCGAATGTTCATTACGTTGGGGGGGGGGGAGGGTTCAGGGCCTTGCGACATCGCAAATTGTTTTCCTAAAGTTGATATAGCAAATTTTTTGTAATTTAACGATTCGCGAAAGTTTATCCCAAAAATTTCGCAAATTTTTGACCACGCGAAAGTTTTTCTTGGGAACAATTCCCCGAATAAAGTATTCAAAACAAACCCTAAACATGGCCACTTTTTGATATAAATTGCTATGAGCAAACCGAATTAAGGTTGGAGTACCATTTGTGAAAAATGATTCATATGATAACCCACTGTTGCCCGGTTTGAGTCAAAATATTTCAAAGAAGTGAAGAACAGATTTCAGCACATTTTCAAAGAACTTTCCGGCACAAAAAGGAAAAGAAAGACTTTTCTTAGAAACGAAATACGGTTCATAGCATATCCACAATAACAATCAGGCTTCATGCCATACATTACCACAAAATGACGAACAGATCTTGACATATTCTGAAAAAAAAATCTGAAAAAAATGCCATTTTTGGACATAAAATGGCTACGCCTACGCCGAACCAGAATTTTCCCGGACATGACATATGGCCCTTATGATAACTACTACTGGTCTCCAATTAATAGTAGTAAACAGATTTTAAAATATTCTTGCACATAAATAGCTAGCTGCAAGTTGAACAAAACTCTTTTTAAACAAATCAAAGAATTAGTGGACTCCCGCAAAATTTAATTAAGAACTTTCGTGTTAGATCAAAGAAAAAATAAGACAAAAGCAATCAGATTCACACCACAAGTGACAGCAAACTGATGAAGAGTTCATGAAATATAATGAAAAACTTTGGAAATAGCCATTATTGAAATAAATGGCCAACCGCATGCGGCATAACGTATTCCCAAGATACAGCAATCGCTTGAAAAAGGGCCTCTCTCGAATAAGCGCCCGCTTTTTTGAGAAAACAAGTCACATAATTAGTGGATTCCTGTAAACGTAATTGAGAATCTTTGTGTCAGATCAAAGAAGAGAATAACATGTAAGTCCAGGGTTGCCACAGAAAATTAAAAAAAAATTCCCTGGCTTTTCACTGACTTTTCCCTGACCAAGCAACAAAATTCCCTGACCATATGAATGTCCTTAGGAGGCTTCCAGGGAAAGGATATAGAAAACTGTACAATTTTACGTAGTGTCAGCATAGAGTAAAATGAAGCTGTTGCAGGTTTGGTACAGCAATGGAAGGCAAATATTTGTGTTTAGGGCCAACAGCGAAATCAAAATGCAAAATAATCCGGGTTTTTCTAGCATAAAAACTAAATTGAAATGAAAATTTGGCTTTTAAACCACATAACATTTTCTTTGCTTATAGTTCTGAATATCCTTGTAGAGTAAATAGAGTACAATTCATAAACTACAAACTATAAGTTATACACTACTCAAAAACAATTAGCATTGGGAGATGGAGTCTTTTTTGTTTGCCTGCACTTCTTAACTTAGACTTAGACTGCGAATGAAAATGCCGCAGAATGCAATTTTCACCAAAAAAACCACACAATTTTCATGCAATAAAGTATTTCCAATTAGTGGTTGATCCACCCATTGAAACTTGGAACATTTTCTTAGAATCCAAAATACTCCTAGAGTCATTGAATTTGGGGAGAATATCATCTACTCTTGTGTGACCCCAGAACTTGGAATCCCTAGGAATCCCAAAATCGAACTGAAACTTGGTGCTCAATGGTATCCAAAAACCTGATGATCAGATCCATTTGGACTGGTCTGTTTTGTGCTTTTTAGGCTGTCATAAAAGACATAAAAAATGCGTACTACAGTTGATGTCATTCGCAAGAAGTTTATGGAAAAAACGACCTAAGTCAAATTTGACAAGATTACGGCAACTTTGTTTGGCTCATCATTTGAAAGTTAGGCACTCGCAATCTGACTATCAGAAACATAACCTGAAACAAGTGAGATATGTCCTTTGTAAAACCAGCAGACCAGTCAAAGACCACACACTTCAGTGCCCATCTTACATCTGCTTTACGTTTGCCAATGAAATCGGTCAGCTTAAGACAAACTGCAGAGTTGCCTATTTGGTATATTTGGATACAGGTAGAGGTCTTGAACGGCTCAACAGGTTTCTCAACAGGAACTGGCTTGATTTGGAAAAGGCATACAGCGGGTTTTGAATTCGCCACATGCTTTTTCCCCAGTGTGACTTCAATTCCTTTTCTATAATGTTAGATAAATCAATTTTCTTTCCATATTTCTTACGATGGCCTATTTCTGCATCAGTGCAGAGCTGCAACCAGCTCTTATACCCATCCATTCTCAGCAATATATACTTTTGGAAAATATGCCTGTTTCGGTGACATCTGCAGACTAAACTACACTGTATCAAAATGAAAGCAAAAAGAACGCGAGATAGCACCACAATCCATACCACAGTACAAACAGGAATAGAATTGCCATGAACTAATTGCAAACATCAAGGTTGAGATATCAAATTTCAGCTTTCAAATACCACCACCTATATACTGACAGACAGGGGACAAGAGTACCTACAACAAATGAGGGTCTATGAGTGATGGAAAAGTTTCTGAAGAGCACAGGACACATATGTTTTGAGAATGCAGCCAGTATTCAGTAATAAAAAGGAAAAAGCAAATGTGATATGGGAACTATGATAATACATGCGATATATATCATTATTGTGTGAATCAATACTTTACATCACATATACAACAAACCTAAAGGGATATTTCGCAGGGCAAAAATGATAAAGAATGATACATTTTACCAGATAAGAATAAAGTCATGCACAAAACTTTTTTACCAGACTTTTCCTTGAATTGGGTAATTTTTAAACATTTTTCTCTGGCTTTTCCAGGTTTTCCCTGACTTTCGCCAAAAACATCATTTTTTCCAGGTTTTCCAGGTCTTGTGGCAACCCTGTAAGTCATAGGATTTGCACCAAAAATCACAAAAACGTCATGGAGTGTTCTTGAAACATTATCAAAAAAACCTAGAGCAGCCATCATTTACAAAAATTGCCACCCGCATGCTGAAGAACAACATATTCCCAAGATATAAAGAATGGGTCATAACAAATGCTTTGTTCTCCCTAAGATCCGCGCCAAAAATAAACAGATCAACCATTGCTAACACGTTCGGAAAAAACCCTGAACATAGCCATTTTTTTATGTAAATTGGCACCTGCAAGCCAAAGGAGATTTTCCTCAGACACCGCACATGGTTCATATTGTACACAGACAGGCCCCTATGAATCACACCAAAAATGAAGAGCCGTTCTTGACATATTTGGAAAAAACCCCTAAAAACACCATTTTTCGACGTAAATTGCCACCTGCAAGCCAATGAGATATTCGGAAGGCGTAGCAAATGTTTCACAACATGTTGCTCCAAACATACACGCCAAAAATGACCAGAATTGGATGAACATGTTTTGACATATGAGCATTTGACACCAAAGGTTACCCCACTTTCTCTGATACCAAAAACTGCTACCCATTCTGGTATGGATACACTTAATGACATGTTTTTCTGCATCAAAAGACCATGAGTGAAGCAACGAAGCTGGGCAAGGCTGGAAATTTCTCCATTTTCTCTGCTTTTAGAACAGCAAGTTGTCAAAGCTCAAAAAAGGAAGGATTTTACACTCCTTTTGAACAAATGCAAAATGACCTTTAGTAGAATCTGATATCATCCAGCATGACTGCAGTTAGGCCTTTCGTATTTCTTAGGTATCAACTCCTATCATACAACTGTTTGGTGAGTCACTATGAGCTGCTTTTGACCGGGCGTTCCCTATATATCAGGCCTTGTACGTACATGGTTACGGAGATAACTTTTCTGTAACAATTCCCGAAAAACTTTGTGATGCCATGAAAATTAATCCCGAAGGAATTTTTAAAATGCAGGATATGCCAAAGGAAGTCACATCATGTACTTTTGATATTCTGATCTTGTGTTCTTATTTGAGGCATTGATGTTGACGATATTGGCGAAGAAAGTTCATGTAGAGATTCCGTAACATTTTTTTGTTATCTCCGTAACCCAATCTTCGGCAAATATCTGCCAATCAATCCCTTTTCTCCCCAGTTTGTCCCCTTGGTTCAAACGTCCTTTGCTTTAGGCATCGTTTGATGTTGACTTAGTTTAAGAAAATAAAGAACACAAGAAGCAGTTTGGTAAATAAAAATTCCGTCACACCCTGTTATCTCCGTAACTGACGTTATCTCCGAAACCAAATTTAGCAGTATAATGGAGTTAATCTAAAGTATAAACATTTCTCACACTACCTTTCTGTTTTATGTGAGTGTTATGAAGCTTATTCTCCCACAACCTATAGTTTTATGATGCCATGTGCACTTTTCTTTTCAGTGACTTGAAATCTAATGGAAACTGAGGTTACGGAGATAACCGAAAATCCAACATTTACATATTTTTGCCCTTTGGTAGACAGTGCGTGTACTTATCTTAATAAGCTTTTTTTCATTGTACCACAAAAAATTGAGAGTTCAATCTCAAGGGTTAAAATTATTCATACTCTTTGTGCATTAGCTACACTATAATGTTATTTTTCAAAAGGCTAATCACGAATATCAGACGATTTTTACATGACGTCACGTTTATTAAAGTATCCATTAGTGTTTCTGATAAATGGGGAATGTTTCAGGACAATTATGGTATGCTTCCTTCATTCCAATATGATCAATAGTAGGTTACTGAGATAACTTTTGCTCACAAAACTTTCTTCTTAAGAGAAGATGGTGTTCTTTGGATTCTGGATTGTTAACTTATTGTCTCATTCTATATTTGTTTGTTGTTTCATACATTGAATATGTTTTTCCATAAGCTTCCTATGCTTCTTTAATCTTCTTAAATAAAGCCTATTAGGCGGTGAGATATGCAAAACAAAGTTCCTATCAAAGTTAAGCTAGTATAAAAGAAAGAGCGTGTAGTTAAAAGATGGAGAAGTTCTGTTAATAAGGCTAACAACCCCACTAAGTGGGAAGAAATAAAAGCAAAAATGCTCCCAGGAAAAGAGACAAGTATGCATTGTTAAAAGAGATAAAGAACCAAAGAGACAGGCGCTCGTTCCAGGATAAAAGAAAAGAAAGAAATACAATGCGAAACTCATAGACCCTACAGGGAACGGCTGAAAGCGCAGCAAGCAGCATAAAGTGACGCTGCTGACTATGATGTGTCAAGCAATGACCTTGAAATGCCCATGAATTCAACAGCACTGGCTGCTTCACAATCCAATCAATCACGAAAACGGCACATGTCTAACTATCAAACCAATTTATCCATTCAGAAAAGAAATGCTGTTAAACGAAAGGATAGAGAGAGAAAAACACCACTTTCCATCAGTCAGCCCACCAAAACAACAAGAACTGCCCACAAAGCTCCAACATGTTCGCCAATTCTTCCAAGCACACCTGACAGATATGCCAATTATGTCATATTGATTCTGCCACACTATGAAGAGCAAAGGTCCTTAAAGATAAGTGCTTGGTACGTGGACAAAAGAAACGTCCGGCGAGTGCATGCATTTTATCAGGAATGATAGATATGTGTGCGCAAACCAAGTGATGCTCAAAGAAATCAAGAGACCTTGCTTAAGTCATCAATTTGAGAGTGTTAAGAAAACTAAAAGAGAAGAGGTCAAACAGCGTCCCGCTTACTCCAGCTGAGTAAAAAATTTTGCCACAAAAGATAGTAGTGATAATACCTATAGAAATGAAAAGCAAGTGATTGCTTTTTACAAAGGTCCACATATTTCGACTAAGAGACCTGAAGTGAGATTCAGAGGAAGGCGTTTGATGATGATCTCATCTCTCCAGACTTTCAACATTTTTCATGAGGAAAACAATGGAGTCACGATGACTTATCGGACATTTCTCAGATTGCAACCACCATCTATTTATCACTTCAAATGGTACCATTTCAATTGTAAATGTACATACTTCACAAATATTGAAATTGTGTCCAAGGCTACTCTAAAACTTTGTTAGAAGATGTAAATTGCTAGGACCTTCTGCAAAAATACATCTGAAGACAATGACAGTCTACGATGTACAGAAGGTTATCATGTGTGAAAAGCAGCCTGGACACATGTTTTACTGACTGCGGTGAAGAAATGCTTGGTTTGTGGAGATATCATACAGAGTTCAACAACGTTTCAAGAAGGTTCCGAAGGACTACTCTTAAGCATTTATCAAACGGGAACAATGGGAGAGGGCTTATTAAATGGTTAATGTGAGAAAAGCTGGGAAGTTTGTTCACATTTATTGCATTTTCATCAAGTCTTCTTACTTGCAAGGTATTTCTCAGGTATCTTGTTATCTCCGTAACCAGTGGTCATTTCTGAAATTCATAATGCGCCATCTTACAATATCTGCAGCCAGAAGATAGAAGTTTCATTAGACATGATCAGAACAACCAATCTCTGATGCATCTGTTATTCCCCTAGCTCCAACGCGCTTTATATTTTATGCTTGCTGTCAACACGCTGTCTTATTAAGAATGTCCTCACCTCTACTAGATCATGATGAACTTCGAAAAATAACAAGGAGTATGGTTATCAGTTATTGTTTTATAATTTGAAGATCTGTGAAATTAGTTAAAATAACTCAGGAATGTTTTCCTGCAATTTTGCGATAAGGGCATAAGTAGCTAAGCTTTTTTCTGGATAGAATGTTATCTCCGTAACCAAAAGTTATCTCCGTAACCATCAATGTGCAAATTTTACAACTCCTTCACAAAATCGATATGCAAGAAAACCTTTGATACTTTGAAACACCCAATGAAGTACTTTAAATTTATAGGCAAGATATTTTATATGCCTACATCACTGTAAAGAAACTGCAAACTTCATACCATGAAAATTACAAGTTTCTTACACTTTGGGGCAAAAAATCTCCGAAAAAAGAAAAGTTGCAATTTTGACCAAGTTTTTTCATTTCAATTCATGCCCCCTACCTGTCTGAAACATGCCAGGATAAAAACGAAATTTGAATCGGATTGTTTGGTTATTCAGATGTTTAAAAAACATATTTGATAATTATGGTAACTCGTGAAAACTGCAGAAGTAAATTTAAAGTACCAACAAAAACAGTGGTAGTTCCAGCTCTGAAGTACCTATTTTACAAAAATATGATGTTTTAGGAGTATCATAAATCTATAACCTAGCGAAAATGGCACATTTCAAAAAATTTCAAATTTTGGCCTGATTGGGGTACCTTTCCGTGTCACATGCCCATATTTGGAAAAAAAGTATGAAAAACGCCCTTTTTGGCATAAATTGCCACCTGCAAGCCAAATGAGATTGTCCCGAGGCATGGCAATTGGTTCATAACATGCATACAGTTCCCTCAAACATTTATACAAAACATAAAAATAAACAGACTAACTGTTCACGACATACGTGGAAAACCCTCCCAAAAATCGCCATTTTTGCACATAATTGCCATCCACAAGCCCAACGACATTTTCAGGAGACATGGCATATGGTTCAAAACATGTGTAGAGTCGCCCCTAACATTCACGCCAAAAATGACAAGAATCGGAAAAAGGGTTTTTGGACTTGTTTGGAAAAAACCATGAGAAACACCTTTTTTGGACGTGTATAAATTACCACCTGCAAGCCGAACGAGAGTTTTCTCCAGATATGACACGTGGTCCACATCATAACTATTGCCCAGTAGTTTCACACCAAAAGCCACAAAAAAGTAATGAATAGATTTTGAAATACTCTTAAATACCCTAAAAATGGCCATTTTTACGCATAAATTGCCACCTGTAAGTGGAACAAATTTTTTTTTTCAAAATTCCGGCTCCATCACTTTTCCTCAATTACGGATTATCACCTACACACCAAATTTCAGAGAAATTCATAGAGCGGTTTTCCGGGAAAAAGCGTTGGTGACGGATGGACAGACTTCATGTTATAGAACTCTTCCGCTAAGGCGGGTTCAAGGGATAAGTTTATGAAAACAAGAGCAACCAGGCCATATACATACCATATCGTAAACTTACAGTCTCAGGTCTGACAAGGTCAAAAAAAGAACGGCACAGAAAACAAAAAGCTGCCATAATGAAAATAATATGAAACTAGCATAAACCTTATGTCAAACTTTCAAAGCTATGCTTGGGATAGTGAAGCTCACAGCGTCGCACAAGACTAGCAACAGGATCAAACGATGATAACTCTGGCACAATAGAACAAGCCATTACAACCACTTCACTTAGATACTTACCCTGGATGAAGATATAACGCAGCGATCATCCCTTGATATATCACAATCTGTAACCCAACCTGAATGTCCCTACAAATAAAGTATGGTAACTGGTGGTAGACAAATCAGAGCAAACATACGTGCTAAACACTCAAAACTTTCACTGAAATTCCAATACAATCCTTAGGCACGCAAGATAAACCTCGTTAACCACTTGATCATGAGGCAAGTGAGGAAAAAGACAAAAAAAAAAGTTGCAGAATCAAGGATCGTAGAGTCAAAACATACATGCAAAAGACCAATGACATACAACATATGGCACATGGCGCGTAAACATAACAACTATGGCTACTCACGTTTGTACGAATACAGAACACCATAAAAACACCGCAAAAATGTACATTTTTGCTGATGCCAGCTACATTGAAGGCCAGAAAAATCTTTTGCAGATATGAAACATGATTCATCACAAAGCTAAAACGGCTATCAAGTGTCACACCAATATAAAAACACAAAATAATGGGAAGACCCTCAAATATCTCCCAGGATATACTAAAACAGGTCATTTTTGGACAATAACCACATCCCAGCGGAACAACATGTTCTCTCAGACTTGGTACATGGTCTATGCCAGAAAACTAGAAAGGCACGTTGAACAGATCTCGAACTATTCGAGAAGTAACACATAATAAATGAAAATTTTGAGACTTAAATGATCACCCCCAAACCAAACAAGAGTTTCCCCAGATATGACTCAGGTTCCAGATGATAACGTCTATCGCACTCCAGCTTCACACCTGAAAATGGTTGTTTTCCAAAAAAAAAAAAAAAAATGCCACACTGAGGGTGGACAAGGGTCTTCTTAAGTTTGGGATACACTATAGCTTTACTTAGCACCTTGGTTGCACAATCAGTTGCAAATGATTGTGTAGCCCCTTACAACTCACCTTGCATCTAGTCACAACGTTTTCCGCATTCACATAACCCTATTTTTTAGCTCTTAAAAACCTATCAACAACGCTACATTCACATACTTCTTCTCAAAAACCTTGGTCAGATGTAGATATCAATTCTAGCCAGCTTTAGTTTGACCTGAAAAACTTGAATTATCACGTGGAATAAACACATTTTTCGACACTTCTGTAAATTAAGCGCATTGTGGCATTGGTTTGCATCTACAATCTTAGACAAAATATCTTTGCCAAATTGTTTTGGCAAAGATTTTTGTCTAAGATTGTCTGAATTTTCTGTATCTCTATATTGATAATGTCCATCGATTTGATACTCTTCGGTTGTTTCTATGACCATTTAAAGGCTCGTGTGGTGTTGCCAGATGCCTGAACATGCTTGCTGGTGCATTTGGATGTTTCGTATATGTTGGGCAGGGTCAGGGCGTGGGCTATAGATACAAACAAGCAAAAAAGGCAAATTTGACACATTTTGTGTATCTGTACTGTGATGATATCTGTTGATTTGTTACTCTTTGCTTGTTTCTATGACCATTTAAAGCCTCATGCAGTGTTGCCAGATGACTGAACATGCTTGCTGGTGTATTTGGATGTTTCGTATATGTTGAATGGGGCGGGGGAGGGGGGGTTAGTAGTGCCTAAAAGAAGTAAAAATTCCAGTTTGAGTACTTCATGGGACTTCCATCTTCTAATCATGTTTGTAAGTGGTGGTTTGTGATCATAGCTGCTCGTTGATGATGGCTGTTCTTTGATTTATTGATTTTATCGTTTAGATCAGACAGTTATTATAGATCGTTACCAAACTGTTTGGCCACGGACTTGGCCAGAGACTCTTTTTTTTTTTTATGGAAAGAAAATCTGGAGTGAGCATCTTGATCATACTCTCTGAATCGAGTTGGGACAAACGAACAATAGAAATGTGTTTGGTTCACTTTCCACCTCTCTGGGTTCATTATCACCACGTAATATGTTTCAAGTGTTTATCTAGGGGTGGCCTGACCAGTTGACGAGCATGGTATTACCGTCCTGAAGTGTTAGAATAATACCGGTACATTGTATTTCCCCTAAAACAGTAGTTTTTGCCTTTTGTTTCACTCAATAACTTGATTTCATAGGGCACCTGTCCGGCTCAAATTTCTGAAATTTTCATACAATCTTAGACAAAATATCTTCGCCAAACTGTTTTGGCAAAGATTTTTGTCTAAGATTGTAGGTAACAAGGCTGATAAGCATCTGCAACTCGCAAGAAATCAAAACTGTCCCTAAGAGTCACACAAAAAAAGGTTAAAACAAGTCGCGTAATTAGTGGACTCCCGCAAATTTACTTGAATCTCCACGTCAGATCGAAGAAGAGAATAACAGATAAGCCATAACATTTGCACGACAAATTACAAAAACGTAATCAAGATTTTCTTGAAACAATGACAGAACCCTAAAACAGCCATTATTGACATAAATTGCCACCCGCATGCTAAAGCACAACATATTCCCAAATATAAAGTATGGGTCATAGTATTATGCTTTGTGGCCCCTAAAATCCACGCCTTACGATCCACGCCGAAAACAAAAAGATAATCCATTGTTGACACATTTGGAAAAAACCCTGAAAATTGGCATTTTCTGACTAAATTATCATCCACAAGCCTAACAACATTTCCTCAGACACAGCCCATGGTACATAACATACGCATAGAGGCCCCTATGAATCACACCAAAAATGACCAAAAATCGATAAACAGTTCATGACATCTTAGTACAAAAAACCATTCAACCACCTAAATTGTCACCTGCAAGCCAAACGAGATTGTCGGGAGACATGACAAATGGTTCATAACATGCATACAGTTGCCAAAAAATATTCACACCAAAAACGACAAGATGAACCGTTCATGACAGATTTGGAAAAAAACATGAAAATAACCGCTTTTGGGTGTAAACTGTAACCTGCAAGCGAAACCAGATGGTCAGGCGACACAGGCATATGGTTCAAAACATGCATAGAGTTGCCCAAAATATCCAAATAAAAACTGAAAAGAGTCAGAAGAACAGTTTTTGACATCTTGGGATCAAAACCCATGAAGAACGCAATTTTTCGACGGACATTGCCACCTGCAAGCAACAAAACAACATTTCCAGAGACATGGCAAATGGTTCATAAAATGCGTACAGTTGCTTCAAATACTCACACCAAAAATGCCAATAAACAGACTAATCGTTTATGACATGCGTGGAAAAAACCCTTAAAATCGTCATTTTTGGGCATAAATTGCCATCCACAAGCCAAACGAGATTTTTAGGAGACATGGCATATGGATAAAAACATGTGTACAGTTGCCCCTAATAGTATTCACACCAAAAATGAGAAGAATCAGATGAACAGTTTATGACTTATTTGGAAAAAAAAACATAAAAACGCCATTTTTGGGCATAAATTGCCACCTGCAAGCCCAACGAGATTGTCTGAAGACATGGCAAATGGTTCATAACATGCGCACAGTTGCCTCAAATATTCAACCAAAACTAACAATAAACAGACTAATCCTTTATGACACGTGTAGAAAAAACCCTTAAAAACGCCATTTTTGGGCATAAATTGCCACCTGCAAGCTGAACAAAATTTTTTTTCAAAATTCCGGCTCCATCACTTTTTGTCAATTACAGATTTTCACCTTCACACCAAGTTTCAGAAAAATTCGTTGAGCGGTTATCCGGGAAAATGCGTTGGTGACGGACGGAAGGACGGAAGGACAGACGAAAGGACGGACGGACGGACGGACGGACAGAAGGGCAGACGGACAGGCCTTATTTTATAGGACTCTTCCGCTAAAGCGGGAGTCCAAAAACTAATAAACCGATATTGAAATATTTAAAAAAACTCTGAAAATAGCCATTTTTGGATGTAAATTGCCACTCGCAGCCAGACAAGATTTTCTCAAAATATGAGACATGGTTCATAGCATACGTAACGTTTACCACGCCCAAGCATTTAAAGATAGACCTAGCTTTGTAAATAAACAAATCCGAGGAATAGATAAAACCATCGTCCATGGGTAAGCGTGCTGAAACGATGACAATGAAATTATCAAACACACAGAACAGCACAACACTATAGCTCTCCAAAAAAACACCATGAAGAATACTGACAAGTTAACATTTCAATGAAGATACAGAATACACACAATGGTAATAATGACATACTCTGTGAGATGAAGACTTGAAAGGAAGAACCACAACACTTCCGAGATTGGCAAAACACCCTAAACTTTGTCCATAAAAGCCCTAATATACATTGAGGGAATTAATTTTTGCAGATTTCTTTGTTCGAAATTTTGCAGACAAAAGAAAAATCAATTTTTGAGGAAATTCGCTGGAACAGCAGCTGAAGGTCAATAGCAAACGTCTCGCGATTTAATGTCATCGAAGTTCAGCTTCTACCATCGTTTTCATTGCAGTTTGTCAACTTTAGAAAGGACTTTGCCCATTGGAACTCTTATTTCATCAATGATACTCCATAAAAATATTAGTATTAGCAACCGATTTTCCCCAGAAATTCTCCCAAGTAAGGAAAGTTTCCAGCGGGTTTTCAAAATATAGAAAAAACCTTTGTTGGAATCCAGCT
>JAOBRC010275686.1:0-13820 GCA_027575255.1 Scolionema suvaense
CATCATCCACATCGAAATTAATTCACAGTCTAATCCTGTTCTGTCTGCCCTGCCGCTTCACATTAAAAAAATGGTAGCCGTTGCTGTGAGTTTTCAAGTCCGCGACGTAGCTGTAGAATAGAATTGAACCAATGTGCATGACACGCTTTTTGCGTGGTTTATGGCTGCCACTTCTGCTGTTATATCTTTGCCTATTGTATAGGAGTGGCAAAATGTTAAGTTCTCTGATTTGATGCCAATAAATAAAAGTTTTAACCATTCACTCTCAATTTCACGAAAAAAAAACTTGAATTGAGTACTCCTCTCGTTTTTTTCTTTTTGAAACGTGTTCACAACGCAGAATTGGTTGGCTGTATCAAATTAAGAAACGGCGAAAATTTTTAGGAGATGTCCATTTAACCGAATAGGTATTGACCAAGACACGATCGGGAGTAAAAAGGCCTGAGAAGTATTTTTACATTGTATCTTAACATGTTGGCTGCCACTGGAAATCCAAAAATTGCCGAATTTCAAGAAATAAAAATCATATTTTGGCGACTTTCGCAGGACTGGGCAACTTGTTCAGACAAAATTGGTTCAAAATGTAGTGCTCTTTCTGATGGGTTTGGCAGCTTTGCCTAAAAACATGCAGAAGTGCTTGAAATTGAGCTGTAAAGATTGGTGCTAGAAATTGGTCCCAAAAACGAGAATACTCGTCAGCGGTATGCAACATGTTAAAATATATTAGTTGTAGTTTGGAGTTGCTGAACAAATGTCTTAGTTACTCCAATGGTGTGGAAGTTATTTTGTATTTGAAATGATGTCAATATTTTTATTATCAGGGATATTTACATATAAAGAGTGCTATTGAAGGTTGTTTTGATGTTGCTGCGCATGTGTGTAAATATGGAATGTGTTGGATTGTATTCTGTGTTGACCAAGTTAAGTTAAAAATATTATGCGCTAGAAAATTCCTTTTAGATTTCTTCAAGGTTTCTGCAGGACCTGGAAAAACTAGGAAAAGGGGCGGTATTTACGGCAGTCAGGGAAAACCTGGGAAAGTCAGGGAACTTTATCTTAAAATCCTGGTGCCAGGAAAAAGTCTGGGAAAGTTTCATGGTTAGTGCTACACAAGTCCTACTAACCATTAAAACCAGAATTAAATAACCCTCTAAGTGTATGTCACTTTGCATTGCATATAGCATTGACGAGGTTCTGAAGTAGGATAATCAAGTATTGCTTTCAGAGAGCTCATCTAATACCGATCAACGGGCTGTGCAGGCGTCCTTTTCTCTACTAGTTAGTTTACTTACCTCCCTTTATCACGAGAGAGTATGATTGTGGGTGAATACTTCTCCATGTGGACGTTCTTTTGCCTCTCTTCGCGTATTTAGTTGTACTTTCATATTTTGTTTCTCAGATTAATCAAAGATTACCGGTATATCCCTGTCCAGTTCCTCGGTATCCCAAGTTCTACATATAGCATGAGTTGCAGTAAAGCATATCAGTCTTAGCTTTGTTACTCAAGAGAATTTCTCCGACCTGAAGAAGTGCTGATGAAGTTGCATCTGAGGAAATTGCAGTCACTCTGAATGGTACTGCGACATTCATTTCAACCAGGTCGGGACAAATTGTTTTACAGAAGCCGTCTTAAAATTAATAAGTACCGTAATGCTTCGATTAATATTAATAGCCCCCTTCCTTTAAACGCCCGCCTTTTTCAGGAGATTTTTCAATAAACGCCCCTTCTAGTAAATGCCCCCTCGAGTAGACCCCCCCTCTAGGGGGCGTTTATCAGAGATACACCAACTAACGCATGTAAAACTACTACCACCACTATATCATTACTTCAGTTTTGGGGCTTTTATTTCTTGCAAGTATAAGGAAACATGAACAAGATGATGTTAACGATGATATTGACATGTAATCTAGTGTATATTTCATTGATATATAAAGTTTATACGTAAGAAAAGAAGAAGAATTTCATAAAAATGTAATAGACGCCTCCTCTTTTAAACGCCCCCTCGAATAGAAGCCCCCTAAAAAGTCTAAAAATTTAGTAAACGCCCCGGACGTTTAATCGAAGCATTACGGTACTGTTGTATGTACCTCTGCATGTAGCTCTCGTCACATGGCTTCTGAGGACACTTATCAGTTATTGGTTTGAAAAAATGGAGCATTTCTTGATGCATTTCATAATGCTCAAAATTTAGTCAGCCGTAGATTGTGATAACGTGATTGATAAATTTGCAGCCTAATGTCAAGAAAGGAAGATGCTACAACATTACAAGTTGTTTGATCGTACTGCAACAAGGATGGATGACTTAAAGGGACATTACCTAAAAATCAAGATCTACTCATCATGTTAAAACCGCCTTCGAAGTTAAAGATTGACGCAGAAACCTGGAAAATATAAAATATTCCTTTTCACTGTTCTGTCGTGGATACTGTCAAGTTGTCGGTTAGGCGATCATGCTGCAGTCTCTGGTAGACGAAGCCACATTGACAAACTATTTCTTGCTCCCAGCAGTTCGGCATTAGACGCAGAAAGTAATAGTGTTTTAATGTGACTTTGTCTACCAGGCAGATCAATAAGAAGGAACATTTTACGTTTTTCAACTTGGATTATACTGTTTTGACATAGTGAATAGATCATAATCGTGGAGTGAAAAACTTTTGAGGTAACCCCCCGCTTAATTCACCCCCTCCCTCCCCTTGCTGCTCATTAGAATTTAGAAAATCTTCCAGCTAACCTGCTTATTCGGACCCCATCTCTCCACCCACCCCCACCCCACCTCCGTCTATTCACGAGATACATTAACTCCCAAAAATTTCGGACAAATGATTGTTCGAAACTTTTGGCGTCTGAAATTTAAAACGCCCGAATATCAGATTTTCCCATAATTTTCAGAAGGAAATTATTTCTTCATTTCATGTTTGCCTGTATCGCAGTGGTATATTTTCAAGGCAATAATAAAAAAAAAAAAAACAACAATGCCAAAAGTGGTAACTATTCACCAGCCTTATCGTCCTGGAAAACACACGAAACGTCTTCAATTTCCTCTTTGTGGCTGCTGCTAATGTTTCAATATTGGCCTTTGGAGTTTCATAATTCTGACTTTTTAGTTCAATAAGGCTTTCCATATATTTGCGCTTGCTTCCTGCGATGAAAAACGTCACTTCAAGTATAATTTCTAGGCCACCTTTTGGTATGGGAGAATGCCGGTACTTTGTATCATGTGCCATTGATGTTATTCGGCCTCCTCTCTTCAGAGAAAAGCTCCATATCCTGGACAACTCTACTGGAACGTGACCAACAACGTCTGCAACTAGCCGCGAACGTACCTTTCTAGTAAATGCAATCACATTCTCTTTTTCGAACCACAAATTGTTAATCTCACCGAACTTTGATAATACATAAGTAAGAATACTGCAAACGCCATTTAAAGTATTTTTTCTTTCATTTGGAGAACTCATCTAACTTCACGTGTTTTGCTTTTAAATTTCTCCATAACATGGTGACCGAAGTATGCTTAGAATTAGGATTCTTGTCCGAAATAAAAAAATTTTGTCCGAATATTAATATCCGAAAATTGACACGTCCGAAATTTTTGGGAGTTAATGTAAGAGTTGGCTCAGGGCGTGGATGAAGAGGGTGCTGCGACCCCCTTACCCTTCTTGCAATGTATGTATAGCGAAAGCAAATAAATAAAAAATAAAGAAATACAAAATATAAGTTCCATCCATGTCACCCATTTGACGAACAGGCAGAGATACGTTAATAGCAAATACAGGGAAACCTCTCTAAGCGGACACCTACGGTTCTGCGAAAAAGTGTCTGCTATATAGATGTTTGACTGTTTTGCCCCTAGTAACCGTGTCCGAGACAAAAAAGCACTAATTTGTGTTACACAAGAGGTGTCTGTATTTTTAAGCAATGGAAAAAGTACTTTCTATGAGATTTCTGCTTCAAACTAGTACATCTCAACTTTGTCAATAATTGAGTTAAACGCCATTTTCGTCTCCATATCAATGTTTTTTATGATGAATTGTTTGACATCTGGTGACTTACAAAAGAAGTTTGTGGAACGTTAGAAAAACAAGTCATCTACAATCCCAGTCAAAATATATTGGCACGCATGCGCGTTTTCGCCATGCTCCGTACCACGAGTGAATGAAAATAGGTCGACAGGTACCGAGCCGCAAATCAGGGAGGGAGCGCGGCTTTTGTTTGAGGCTGTTGTAAAATCTTGGTTTTGTATCGTTAGGGTAACTGCAGGGTGTGATAGGGCTGATTTTTGGGCGTGGCTTGGGATTTTCCATATTTAGAGAACACATTTTCTAGCGTAAATTGCTAGAAACTGCACTGACACTGTAGACAGAAGTTGCTAAACACCTGCAAAAATTTCTTGAAGCACTTGCAATTCGAAGTGTTTTTACAAGCAAAAGTCTTAAATAAGGCTTATGGTAATCCACAGAACGGAGCGGAATGAGATTTCACGGAATCAAAACGATGCCAGGAGAAACATTGCAGACCATATTGTATGAACAGGATTTCGATAGTTCAGTTCAATAAAATATAAAATTGTGTACCATATTACGGAAAGGCGTTCTGTCCAACTGCATGTTATGTGGACGTTTCGGAAAATGCTTCTCAAAATCGAAAGGTTTATTCAATACTTCGTGCTCAAGAGTCTGTAAAGTACAAAGTACGACCGACAAGAACACGTGCAATCTAGACGGGGGTCAAACTATTTTGTGTTGAAAACGAGTTTGTTTTCGATTGTCTGATTTGTGATTTGTTGATCACGATTACAATCACGTTTTTAATTGGTCATGAACGAACAATCAATGCTTTTCCCTTCTTTCTAAACAATAAGGAGCTTTGGATTGTCTGACTTTCTTAATTCGTGGATATACTTGTGGTCGGGCCCAAATCAATCACCAAAGTATCAACGTCCTCCGCCTAAGATGAACTACAGATTGGAACAAACGTAGCACTTAACAGCAAACATAACTGTGTGAGCTGTGTGCAACTGGTTTCTTGGAAACTATGCATCATCATTTTACCCCCTGGTAATGTAAGAACTCATCATTGGCGTCTGCAGGTTCGTTTTCTACTGACTAGGAATAGTTGTCACTAAATGCCATGCTGGCTTTTCCAATTCAGGCAAAAAAAACCCTAATCGCATCAATGCATCAACACACTGTAGTTGCATCACAGGACTCAAGAGCACATGGTTATTTTTGTAAGTTGTAGCAACGTGGCGTTCAAGACTCACGTTCATCTAAGCCATGCGACAACTACTTAGATTAGTCGCTTTCAATGAAAACACTTGAACTCCACCAATCATTGATGACTTGATAGAAATCTACGTTTTCTCCTGCTCTCCCCTACCAAAATACAACAAACGCTTTCCTATGCACTGGATACACTATAAGCCATGCGGCAAGCATGAGCTTACCAGCGTGGCAATAACGCAATGAAGAAAAGAAATACTGAACTTTGTCATGATTAAACCAATTGAATTAGTGTCGGGAAGCAGTTCTCCACTATATTTTAGCTCTCTATAGCGCAATTCTGGGAAATTCATGTCTATTCCGCGAATTACCATTCGTACGATTCTGTGAAATCTCATTCCGTTCCGTTCCGTGGATTACAACAAGCCGTAAAAAATGCATTTTTGATTTTGGCTGACAAAAGCCTTTTGTGCCAAATATTTTGTCCGGGATTATAGACACAACTACATGATAGTTGCTCAGCCGGACAGTTACTCACCCGACAGTTGTAGACACACCTCATAAATAAACGAGCTTTTGGCCCATATTTACATAGGCTAGTGACAGGCGACCTCTTTAGTGAAGCGCAGTGCACTTGGTGTGGACTATCAAACCTCCCGTCAGCTCTACACTCAGTCAAAGTGTTCTACTGTAGCGGATACCCTACCCATGCGTCCTGGGGACAAATCTCCTGTCGTATATTTCCGCAATTGAACTCTTGCTACCTTTTGTTTCCGTCTGCTAAAGCAAGCTTGCTATATCTATAGGTGGGTCGAAGGTACTCTTTTATTTTATAGCATGCATGCTGTAATTCATGCTTTGAGGCAGATGACTCAGCCGGCCACACTAGCAGAAGGCGCAGTTGCTATAACAACGCTTGTTTATAGCAAGTCTGCTCTGCTTTACAAGCTTAAGAATTATCCGTGTGTTGACAATTTAATCGAAATTCCTTTAACTTGTTGTAGTTTTGGTTCTGTCCATTTTGGTCAGCGGATGTGATCGAGCCCAACAGTTTTAAGAAGTCGAGAACATCGAAGGCAGGTGACATAACAAGGTATTGCTGAGCAGACTGCACTGATACGGTATGGGGCTTTTCGGAATCCTACAATTTTTCTGTCATTGTTCTTATCTTGTGTTGAACTGTGGTTTGAAATCAAGCGAGCAACAAAGCAGTAAACGTTTTACGAGTCATTTCACGTTCGTTTAGCAGTTCGGAATTCATGAAACGTTTTTTAAACTTGTCCGACCCTATCCCACTGTTCAATACACGAGCACATTTTCAAGATCGTACAGTGGGCTGGAGCTAAGTGTCTTTTATGATTTAAGAAAAACTGGGAGAAAGCCATGGAATATTTCTCGAAATTTTTTAACTTTTGGTCTTCCCCATCGAGAGATACGTAGGTGGTGGAGATAAATAGTAGGTATAGTTGGAAACTATGTGCCTCGGCATTTTCACGCTCCTTGCATTAGATTCAGACTGTCTTGTTTTGTGGTTTTAACTTTGAAATTTAATTTACATTTTGTGAAAAATGCTGAAAAATTAGAAACTCCTTGGAGGTCAAAATCTATTGAAAAATTGAGAAATTTGGTGTGTGGCTAGTTTTTGGTGATATCCACAATCTTAGACAAAATAGATGGCCACTTTTCTAACGACTGCATTTCCAGAAAGACGAAGGCTCCCTTGCCACCAAACAATGTTGCTGGGAATTTTTTTTTTTTTTTGGGGGGGGGGGGGTAATGTATGGCCAAGTATTTAGTCCGAAATTGTAGCTGTCCTAAACTTACAGTTTCAAAAAATTTTTATTTCTCACAAAATTAATTTTTGAAGAGTTTCAGGTAAAAACTCCAAAGGAATAAACCTAAAAACTATACACTGTTGGATGCGCCCTATTAAGGAAAATAAAATATGTGGGTTTCAAGAAACTTTCTTAAGAAAATCTATTTAAGAAAAAACTTTTAAAAAACGAGTTTTGCCCCTTGGCCATGGACCTGAAATTTTGTGTGAGGCTAGCAATTGTTAATCCTGACCTTCATAAAAAAATTTCAGATTCGTGACTATTTTAGTTCTTGAGTTATTAATTTTTAAAGAAATTGGCCGTTTTGAGCTTTTTAATTTTGGAGGAGAGGGGACAAAAATTTTTGCTTAATGTGGGCTATTATTTGGCTTAAATTTGGTACCATATTTAAAAACTCCTAAAGCTAAAACTAAAATTTGCGTCAGCGTCTGCACCTCTTTTAGTATTACCCCCATGCCAATTTGAGACGATTTGGCCGAGTACATCAAGAGTTGCAGTTTCCCACAGTTTGACAGAATTTGGGGGCCTGGAACGAGTCGAGAATTTTAGGCAATTTTACTGCACCCTAGATACACATTTCCTTGAACGAATGCTTCAAAACATAAAAAATAGTTCAGTATTTGCGGCGTTACAGCTCTCACTCGAAAGGTGCACTTCACCAAAATGTAAGGTCAGACTTCTTCAAGGTGAAAATATTGTTTCTGGGGTTCCAACAGGAGGGTAGCTAAATTTGGATATAGAACACTTGAGAAGTTCGATGATGACTTTTCAGAACAATCTCCGGACGGGAACCTCGAAAAAAAGTGTCTAGAACCTGTGAAAAGTTCTGAAACAAAAGTTAGAGACCTATTTGTACACCATGTTTGATGTTAAATCAACATGAAAAATTGCATATAAATTTCCATTTTTTATTAAGAAGATTTGCTCAGACTTAAACAAAAATGCAGTAATTCTTGACCGTCCTGATGCAGCGAATGCGTGTGCGAAGTTTGAACCAGATACGAGCAAGTTAAGGAAAAATTTTGGGCCAAAAGGGTCTGAAAATTACAAGAAATGGTTTAGAATCAGGACCAAATTTTTTTCTAGAGTAGCTAGGGACATGAAGTTTTTTTTTTATATTCATCTCCTAGTGGTAACGAGTTGGAATACCAAATTTGGGACGATTTGATTTAGCAGAACTGGACTTATGCATGATTTTAATTGCAAAAAGTCAAATTCTCAAAATTTCAGCCCCTCCTGATTCCTGAAATTCTCAGCTTTTCCTTAATTTCACCCCCTTCCACTCAACCAATCTGGACAACCGACCTCATTTTGAGTCCGTTTATTGGAGGAGATTACTCTAAAACAAAAACCAGCTCCATATCTTGATTCCTTCTCTTTTTCATAGGGGGTGAGATATATATCACTTTGCACCTTGGACGGTCAAGAAAAAAATGCAAAAATTAGCCCTCTGTAACCCTTTATAGCCTGAAAACCAAGCTTCCCCTGGGTAAAATCTGTTTAGTGGGAGGTCGTACAACTCCCAATGAAGCTCTAAATATATAATAAATCATAATTCTAAGATTACTTCATACGATTCTCAGAGTCTGTGGAGCCCCCACTTTTGGCTTGGCGATAGAGAGCGGCAAAGCCAAATTTTGTGCAACTGTCTATGGTCATAAAATCTGAATCACCTGACCTTTTGGGCTATAACTTGCACTCCTTCTATTCCCAACGGGGTACTAACTCTGTGGGCAAATACATTTCATGAATTGCCTCGGTTCAGATTTTAGGTGGGGGTGAGAGAACGTGCAGGAATCGCAATAGCTCGAAACAGAGAAATTCATACTTACTTATTCTTTTCCAAACTTATGGATGTTTCGATCATACAACTGACATGAAAGTTAGCCACATGTATTTAGATGATAAAAGTAGAGAGATATCCATGCTTCCTCAAGTATCTCTCCAACTGGAACAGTGTATGGTCAGTACATACAATGTCTGTCGCGACATCCCCCTCAAGAAAGCGATAACAAATGACATCCCTATCTGACCAGATTTTTGAAAATACTGACTCTTATGAGCTAAAATTTCTAGGAGAGTTTTGTACCAACTATACGGACTAGGAAATTGTCAATTTACCACTCTGTATGCAG
The DNA here is from genome assembly GCA_027575255.1 of Scolionema suvaense. Classification (NCBI taxonomy): domain Eukaryota; kingdom Metazoa; phylum Cnidaria; class Hydrozoa; order Limnomedusae; family Olindiidae; genus Scolionema; species Scolionema suvaense. The sequence continues at coordinate 9,191 of JAOBRC010275686.1, forward strand.
TTTAGAAGAATTTCAGAGTGTCAGAGGATGATTTTTCATGACCGCCATGGTTGAACAGCATCAAGTCTGAAACATGCTACCCCCTTACTTTCCCTCAAATAACTTTTGAACCAGCATTCCAATACCGGAAATTAGTTCGAAGGCATAAGTTTCATATAATTAGGCACATTTGAAGACATACAACAGCTTATTTGTAAATTTAGTTCCTGAGAGATCAGGATTGGAGTTCTTGTGTTTTTGTAAGTGATCGCCGTGGGGCATGAAAACAGTCAAGTGTCAAAATATCACAAAGTTGTTAATAACTCCTGAAATAGTACACCAAATTGCCTGAAATTTTTAGGGCAGGTGCAGAGTAGGAAACCGAATAGCGAAAAACAGGAATGGACATATAAGACAGTTGTTCCTGGCTGACCACCCTCTGACAGTGCATGTGAGACCACCAAAATCAAACACTTTACCATAAAACAATAACTCCCACTCTACTTCAGGTGCTCACATTTGGCACAGAGGTACCTCAGGCTATGCCCTACCTTCGACAAGAAACAGATATGCGCAGTGAATAGATGTTCAAGAGTTATTTGCAAGTTTAGACACCATATAGACATAGGCAAAATCAGGCCAAAACAGGCTAAATAGTGCTATGTCTTCGAACGTGGGTTGTGAGACTTTGAGAGCATCTCTTTTAGGTCTGTTTGTGCGTATAATACAGAGAAAAGAATTTAGAACACGATTCTGAAATTTGTTTTGGCGTACCGATTTTTTTGCGGCCATGATGGACAAAGTTGAAGGCCCTAAGGGGGCCATTTTGACTGCAAAAATAAAACGGCCGAAAATCGGTCGTAACCTGCAAAAAGTTAACAACAACCTTTGGAGATGAGCTACCCAAAATAACGTGAAATACAAAAAAGCCCGTATCTGAATCGGTTTAGAAATACCGAAACGGCAAGATTTTAAAGTTGAGCCGAAGGCCATTTTTGGCGCCGAAGGTACCTCTGAAGACAATGCGCCATATCTTCCAAAATAACATTCCTCCGAAGCTGAGACTTCTACACAACTTAGATCTTATCCTGGGCTTTCCATCGATACTAAAACCATCATCAAATCTATCGAGGATCAAAAGTTATGCTCATTTCTCTACCTAAGTAAGGAATCACTTGCCCTTTGTTTTCTATAACTCTTCCATTTTGTAAACAACATCACGTCTATTGTTTTCTTTCGGGATATTGGCCAATCAGATTCATGACCTTCCGCCATATTGGATTTCTGACAAAATTTTCAGCTCTCGCCCGAAGAGCTGATGGAAAATTTCTCGCTATCCCAAATTCATACGCAGACGATAGACTATATCTCGGCTCAGCCGCCGAGGCAATAACTTCCTTATTGAATAAACGTAAGTCAGACTCTAAATATTACATTGACCCAAGGAGGTTTAAATAACCCAATTGACCCAAGGAGGTTAAATAACCCAATTGACCCAAGGAGGTTATTTAAACCTCCTTGATTGACCTATGTCTCAAAACACTAGTACTTTGCACACAAAATCTGCACTTACTTGAATGTTGTGGCAAAATTTGTCTAGACATTTGCAATTTATAAAAAAACGGTTTGATACTTGACTCCCACACGATTGTTACAGGCACATATATTATCGATGCCAAGGTTGCTCCAGTAGGGTTTTGGAGAAGACGAATGGCACAATCTCATTGGCTCTAAACCCTAGTAACAAAGAAACTCTTTAAATCGAAGAAATTGCGTGTTCCTCTTTCTCCTTGGATTTGACCATCGCACTCCTATGTATGCCTATCCCCGACATGGCTCAAGTCGGAAGATTTTCCTGTCTAGGTGAATGAAAAGTTAAAAACTTTTGAGTGCACTCGATATTGGTCAGTGGAGCCCATGCATATTAAAATGACTGCCAGGATCATCTGACAACAAATTACATCTACGTTAGGGGAAGTTTTTTCGCGGAAGAAATTTTTGCGGAATATATTTTTGCGATTTAGACTAAAGAATACGAAAATATTTGCGGAAGAAATTTTTCCAATTGAGAGCTGAAGGCCAAAGTCGCAAAAATTTCATCTGCAAATATTTTCTTCCTTTAAGGAATTCTGATACACTGAGTTTTCATTTTTTAAAGCTTAATTTTTGATGTGCGTTGGCTCAATCTGCGAGCCTGTACGAATATGTATCAGATGATAGCCGTTCTCGAGCAGGATTCTTTGTTTTTTCACATCGTCCAAAATGACATTTGATCAGACTGCATGTAAACAAACCATAGCCTGTCTTGTTTTGATCTCTGCTACCCAGCTGCTCGAATGCAGCTGCTCGATGAACAAGCTGGATAATCAAGTGATCGAGCATGTAAGCGAGGCCTTGATCTACCCAAGTTGCCTTCAATACGATTGATAATCTGTAAAGGCTAAATTCAAAGTAGGTTCTTTCATTCTTTTTTCCAGACACTGGTTTTATTTGATTCCTAGACATGACCCAGCACACCGACGAATCGTTTATCCATGACTCATTTTCCCAAAATTATAAGGACGATTATGAGAGTGAGAGAGATTCTTGCTACCAATTACGTCTTAGTATCCTACAACTGGCATTGTCGAGGCACGTGGACAGGGATGGGCGAGTCATGAATATTGGAAGTGGTCCTGGTGCGTCTGTAAAACCATTTCTTGATAGAATCTTGCCACACTGTCGAGAGGTTGTCTTGCTGGAACCAAATAAAGTGTTTTGTGATGAATATCGAAAAGCAGAGTGGTACTTAGCTAACAAAAACAAGATCACTATTATTAGCAACTCTGTGGAAGGTGTTATGAAGGATGGGCTAGATATTGGACTTTTTGATGTCATTTGGGGACAATATGTTATTCCATACTGGAAGTTGTCGGATATGCCTGCAATTACAAAGTATTTGGTTCAATTGTTAAGTGATGAATCAAGCATTGCTCTGTTTGTTTTGCCAAATCCAAAATCACCAGTTGTCGTAGACATGAGGCAAAAGCTGTGTCCGAGCTACCGCCATTCTCAACAATTTCGCCAATCTCTGGATGACGCAAACTGCAAATATTCTGTTGTCACGTGCCATGCAGAAAGGGTCCTTCCTCGGCCTAGAGAATTCATGGAGGTGGTTTTGAGTCATGACCTCTATCAGATGCCCGATTATTTTCCAGAGGGCATGACGCCAGAAAACAAACAAAAGCGGGATGAAGTTCTTGAAGATGTCGTTAAGAAGAATACAAAAGATGGTCGCTTTATTTATCAGGATACACTGGACTGCTTTGTCATAAACAAGTCTGCATCTGTTTGACAAGGAAGGCGCTTTAGGTGGCACTGGTTGTTTGTAAACCAAGTTCAGACAGAAGTACTTTATGTTCGTGTGCGTATTTACAGTCTAGAATGCGTTTTATATAGTATATACATATATATATATACACATGGTGATTTCAAAGAACGTTTATTTTGAGCTATTTAGATTTGCCAAGGCCTAAACGGAAAATATCATTTACGTTTTTGGCTGCGAATCATTATTTGGCTTTCTTTTCCTCTTCATTGAAATACTAACTTCGCACGAGAGATTTGAAATGTGGACCACATTTACTTTGCCATAATGCACTGGTATTTTTAAAATTTTGGCCCCTTGGTGGGCTGGCCTGCAGATTACACAAGTTTAAATTTTTGCCGACTAGCAATGTGCTCTCTAGACTGGTGCGTCGTCCTCGTCCTCTAACATTCCCGGGAAGCAGCAGTTATTCACAGCATCAAAAATCTGTCCTGCTTAATAGTTCAGTGTGTTCCGTTGCTTAATAAGAATGGGACTACACTAGTTTATGTGTTCTCCGGTAGAAACCAATAAAGACAAAAATAAAAACTGCATGAAATGTTTTAAAAAATACAGAAAAAATAAAAATCGCGTGAGATATTTAGGCCCGGTACGTCCCGAAAATGGGCCGATACTCCCAGAATGGTAAATTTTCTACCAAAAATAACTTCATATTCGTGTTCCTCGATAAATTTTAGGAAAAGTCACCAAGTTTCAGGAGTTTAGCGCGTTTCCATCACCCGTGGCAATGGTTAAAAAATTTTTGTGGCGTGCTCCGGCCCCCCCCCCCCCCCCCCCCCCCCCGGCCTGAATAGGGTTAAAGTGGTCTTACAAAGGTAGCATAAGTTTACTTATTTTTCGATTTTGCCGTATTTTGCAGTTTTCCTGTAGACTACGTCCTGCGTAAAATGCTAGGGTAGTTGGAACCGATGTGCCTCGAAGCCAAGTAAGTGAAGTATTTTCACGCTTCCTGCATTAGAATTAGAATTAACCCTATCTCAGGCGGGCTTTTTTAGAGTTATGAGAAGCGGGGGAGGGGCCTTTTGTCCCCCACCCCCGGTCCTAATTTCTATTCTAGAGTACCTATGAAGCTAAAACTTGGTAGTGAGTTCCCTTTACTCTAAAAGGCTCCGAAAAAGAGTAAGCAGAGTTTTTTCTCTCCCCAGGCTCTTTGAGATATGACGTCATGAGTTACCACGTGTAAAACGGCCCATGTTTTGCTTGACTTTGCCCAAAATCACGTTTTTGCCCGTAAAAACCCAAAACTTGGGTCAAATTTGCTGAAATTTGTTTTATTGGGTTCGT
>JAOBRC010275797.1:0-13819 GCA_027575255.1 Scolionema suvaense
CTCTAAATTACTAAATCGATGTTTTGGAGATTGCCTTATACATCCTTTTCTTCGTGTTTAGTCATGTTTTATCAGACTGGTGCAGATTTGTTATATATGCATGCTAAACATATATTGAACCAGGACAGATATTGAATCTGATTACTTGGATAGCAGTAACATGCTTATACAGGTTGTGATTTTCCAACTTCATCGTGCTAGATTTGGGAATGTTCGTCCGTCATAAAACGGCCTATTCACTTGTGTGTAGGATCCTTTTGAGACTGAACCAATTAGAGAGTATTTAATATGGTGGGCGTTGGTAGTAATGTATAACACAGACAGAAGTTAAAGTTTAATACGAATATGTCACATGAGTGCTGACGGCATATTATGCCACCAACCACTGTATAGCGTGTAGTATGGAAATGCTATAAGAGACCAGGTTTTCTGATGTCCCACAGAGGGATACCCGATCGCTGTGAAAGTTTGCAGTGCATGTTAATTTTAATTTATAGTTAACATTTTCTTCTCCTCAGAGCCCACTGCTGTCAATTTTTTTTTTTCTATTTTTCCCGCTGTGTAGTTGAAAAAGAATGACGTTTCTGTCATATAGCTCATTTTGGAACGAGAGCAAATACCCTAGAGTTTAAGAAAATATAAATGCATACTTGGACTTCAGCAATTCGATGCTTACATGATAATGCCTAGCCAATCGATCGTGCGTTGTCAATATGTGTTGTATTATTTATACAGATTTCCATTGTGCTTTATGCTGTATAGTAGTTGTCAAATTAGTTCTGTATTCCGAGCTCATGTTTGTGAGAAAAGAGCATGCATGTATACAATCTGCCCGTTGAACAGATATCTGGCAGGCATGTGAGAAAAATATTTTCAACAACATCAGAAAGTGGGATCATATGCCTTAATCCAATTCCTCATCCAATCAGTCCTAATGAGGAGGATTTTTTTCTACGACCTTGTTCCTTTCTTTTTTCAGGGAGACAGAAAGATAAACAAATAATCGTCATCAATTGCTCTGAGTCCTCGTAAATATGCATCTTAACTATCTCACATATGCGGACATAAAATTAGAAGGGAATAGTTAAAGAATTGTGATTTTGATCTATGAGATATTTATGAGATTCTTTGCTGGGTGCACCATACTTCAAGCACACGTCTTTTGCCCTTTATAGTGAACCGTCATTTTGGAGGGTTGGGGAGAGTTTTGCATTCTCGCTCGTGCTACGCACTGGAAACTTTCGCTCGGGCTTCAGACGTAAGATTGGAATTATAGCTACCTGGGTAAAACTCAGTCATTGATCCAAAATTTTGATCCGGACGCATTCGAATTTTACAGACCGTCCTCGCCCTCTCGGACAAAAAATCAATGTTAAAAAAATAGCATAAAACGCTTGAAAAAATATTTCCGTTGTTTTAAAATGGTCGGGTGCTGTGAAATTTCCCAGGTATTGTTTTCTTCAGAAAATTACATTTTTCGTTTATTGGTATTTGCAGAGTTCCGGCAGCTTGTGGCCTGCATGATATGATCTAAAAATATTGGCAAAATTTTCTTATAGCTACTTATAGAAAAAAGTACAGTTAAATCTCTCTACATCGAACTCTCTAGGGACCGAAAAAAACTGTTTAAGAAAGAGAAAGTTTGTGATAAAGAGATTCATTTCTTAGTAATACACGCTCAAGAGACCAGAAAGGTGGTTCGAGATAGAAAAATTTTCGAGAAAGACAGATTCCACTGTAAATGTTTTCCTGGAATACGTAGCATGATGTTGAGACGTTTTGTAAACAATGCGAAAAAACGTTATCAAGCAAAAAAGAATGGTCACTTGTACGAAGATCATATTCGTCATAATTCATCCACTTCAGAAGCAGAAACAATTCGGAAAATTTTTCAACGGTAAAAAAAAGTGCTTTAATTCATTAATCTCATTTGCAGACATATCGATTACACATCCATCAAAAGCCATTCCGCACTAAAAATAAGCAGAAGCAATCAAGTAGAGAAATTTAACTCTCATCCGTATAGCCTACTACGGATATACTTTCTAAACAAGAAATGCTTCTCAGCTGTATTTCGGAAATACCACAAAAATTTCTACGGATCAATAGTTGCCATGGTATTACCACATGGAAGGTATGGTGGACATAGATATGCAGGAAATAAGCGTGACAATAGTCAGCGCTTCTGACAAGCCCATATGATGATCCTTCCGCTCTTTTACTGGGCCTTTTCATTCCAGCAGGAAACAAATGACTGTCCACTCCATTGACCCGATTTTCGTTTTTATCTTTTCTCAAGGTGGGTACTTCCGAGCATCTGAAAACATGCGTATTATTTTTTTGCCGTCAAAGTATTGGTGTTAGTGAAGCTTGCTGTTCATGATCGTAGGAAAGATGTTATTTGCGTGACAGTACACACATCGACAACATTGCAGTTATATGACGAACAACCATGGATGAACACAAGTGCCCGCCAAGGAGCTAGAATTTGTATCAAGCTGTATGTGCAAGGGCATACATAGAAACTCATGTTTTTACTCTTTTCCTTATGCAAAGAAAAAAAAAAACAATAGTTCCTATCATTGCGTTCCTACTATTCAGTCGCTACTATGTTTTGCTTGTTTTGTAATGCGTGTTTGGTCATAAGCAACTGAGTGTCCAGTTCTCTGTTAGTAGGTGGTACATTGATTCGAATGTAGGTGGTACTTGCACGTCTGTTCGAAGGATTTTTTTGGAACCAACTGCTGAGAGAGTCGACTTAATCGGTAGAGAAAAGATCCAAAAATTTTGGCTTCGATTTTGTCAAACATGGGCAGAATAAACACTAGAAGAGTAGACTGTATCGTTGACCTGAAGATAAGTGTGTGTTTTCTCTGTTCGATGTCAGTCATGCTGGTTGATCTTGGATCGGAAAGGACCGGTAAATTACATCTTCTGACTAGGTGGGGCAAACAGTAAAACGAAAGTGACCGGAAAAAAAGGGAGAATATGCGATGGTTATTATATTGTGTGGTAGGTTCGTAGTTAGTCGGTGCACTTATATCTAGCCTGGAATTATGACATCATATCTATTGAACATGTTATCAAAATTTTGACACTTGATGTCAGTCACTCTTCAAAGCAAATTTCGTGATCTGCTTTGTAGCAACACAGCAAACCATTCTTTTGTATTTCTCCTTATAGTCATGGGTTCTGAAATGCATTATGTACATATATTCGTCTCGAAGAACATGACCAAACTTTGACCAAGGTACGAAAAGTTTGCCCCAAACGTTCACCTGGTAAGCGGGTTCTTTCCAAAAAATAAGCCTAATTTACAGCCTTTTTATACTTCTTTTACTCTACACCAATCGAGTAGTGTAACCAGATAACAGCCAGTAGGTCTTAATTTTGTACAATTTTTGGTTTTTAAGCATAATATAAGCCAGTAACTACCAGGACACCTATGCAAAAAGCAGCATTGTAGGTTTAATGTTAGTTGTGGGATCTCTAATAATACGTCACGCAATAATTATGTGGATATTATTCATTTCATGGTTGTTCCTTTAATGGTGACAGACATTTTGTGGATACAGAGTTATTTGTGTTATAGATATCAATTTAGTTCCCCATTAAGGAAAAGCATCTGGCTTTTCATATTGTCAATTTTATGGGCCTTTGCGATTCCCTCATATTATAAACGTCAACTGACACATGAAAAAAATTCTTAAAAATAACAGTCGATTCTACCTGTCTCCCCACTCTCATGGCGTTCCATCAGGTAAAATATACTATGCTCCTCTATATGCTTGTAGCACGTACCATCTTCTCAAGTTTTACAGCGAGGCAACGTATTCTAGAGATAAGCTCTTCATATCAAAGGATCAAAGGCTTTACTCTCTACAGTGTCTTATTGATTCCACCATGGCTGAATATATTCCTTTTTGATACTACCTTCTCTTATTTAGCCAATGCGCCAAATTCTTTTTGATTATTACGCTCTCGTCTGCAAACTTATTACAATAGGCTTGAAATCTCCAGCCAAATGTCGAGAACTTAAGATCATCTTCTTCTGTTCATAAAAAAAGCACGTTCAGCAATGAAATTGAACCATACAATTTTCTTTTCAAGTTGACTCATGGTTTCAAAAAATACAAAAAGAAATATACGCACTGGGTCGAATTTCTGATAGTATTAGAAAGATGGTGGCTTCATACTTTCGCAGAGTATGCGTTCTCTCCATAGCTAATATGCATCCATGAACAGTGAAACGGTAGTGAGTGATTAGCAATGTTAATACGTCTCTGCAACCACTTGGAAGTAAGAATATTTGGCTGCAATAGTACTGGAATACATGTTGTTTTTTTGTAAGAATAAAGTTTATAAGAACGTAAGGCTTTGAAGAGTCGGAGGTTAGGAACATGCCAATACCACTAAGACTTGGATTGGGACAAATTTTGTTCTGTAGAAGTAGGATTTTGTGCAGATTTCACTGTAAGAGACCCACTGCTTAGCAATCAAATATTATGTTTCGCCGTTCCAGACTAATTTTCTGTCAATTGAGTACGAAAACCATAATATTTGGCAACAATAGAGATTTTCAGTAAAATTTGCCTGATAACCAGCTTAGAACATTTTTAAGCTTACTTCTGGCCGAAGTTAAGAACATTGAAGCCGTAGTCCAAAAAAAGGTACGTTCTTATAACAAAAAAAACGAGTACAGCTTTTTTGCAACCTGAAGAAGGGATCTGTCTATTGCTGCATCTAAAAATATGTTTTTCTAGTTATCCAATTCTAACTATCGTAGAACAGATCCTGATTCACTTGTTTCGGCTAAAGATCATCACCTTGGAGGATAATTTCAAGATCCCTCGTATTGGAAGTAATGAGTCCATCTCCCCCAATTATAAAGTGAACTCATCGCCTGTTAGTTTCTACCCTATCATACTGGCTGCCTCATCAGAAGTTATTTTTCTCAAATGCATGAATAAACATGGTTAACTTACCTTTTCTGACCATCCCCGATTTCCTACGTCGCGGGACAGGATCCGACATTTTCCAAATCATTTAATTAAAACGTTTTCTTGTACTGAAAACTCTTCGCTGAAAACCCACTTATTACCTTAAATTAATTTTCCAGAATTAAGATAGTTGAATAGTTGTTTACTTTAGCCCTGCATTTTTTTCTTCACCACAAAAATTCATCAGCTATTGACATGCCCTTTCACCCAGTCACATAGAGTCAAAGGCCAAATTTTAATTCCGTGTACGATTCAAAAATATTTCGTTCATTTGAATGAATTTTCTATCACTCATTAGCACATTTCTTTACATTGCTCTCTGTTTATTCTACTATGATAATAGGACAGCATTATGTTTCCATAGTATCTTCTTATAATCCGGTGTGTTTGTCCGTGGAAACGTCCTAAATAAACTTTCATGGAGTTAACAAGCCATGTTTGTTCTGATAAATAAACACCATATGCAAAATTCAAAAGCCAAAAAATTGGTGTAGATAGGATGAAGCTTACGTCAAAATCTTGGTGATCAACAGTTTATTGGGCAATACTGGAGTAAAGACATGTGAATTCTCATAGGTGTCATACAGCTAGTACATGACTTCATCAAGTGAAAAAAATAAACTCTTTTTGAACATAGAGATGACTGCACATGGCAAATTGCATTGGCGTCATATAAACACCTCCTAAAATAGGAATTTTCTTCTCTCATCTCGTGAGTTCGCAAGTGTGGACATTTTTTCTATCAGCTCATTTGTTTACAAAAAAAATACACTCCTCTTACCAAGCGCAACTGTGTATTAACCATTCCTTCTAATCATCAGCTTCCAAGGAACAATCTATATTTGCCATTTTGCCACTACACTTTGAGAAACGCTATGCATAGCTATGCTTACTAATTCAACAATAGGAGTGCTTTTTTAGGTAACATGATTTTCCATCCCAGAATTCCAGATGAGTACAGGACAGAATTACGTGATAGTATACAATTCATAGGAAGCTTTGTTGGTGTTGAGGCACAATATAGAATCCTGTCATACTTTCCCAGGAATCTCATCGTAACAATGGGCCCATCCTGACAAACATAATTTTGCCAGCAAGGTATCGGTTACGCTGCTTGGTGAAACGTGACAGTTATGTGACTGTCCAGTGCTTCACTGTCATACTTTATGAATGGTAATTTGTCTCAGAATGTAAGAATATAAGAGATAATGCATATTGATCAGAGCAAGTAAATATATTATGTACTGCGTCCAAGAACACGGTTTCGTCAGAACAATACTTCGTATTTTCACGACCGAAAATGTGCCAAACTCGGACCAGTTTTCTGTTAACACTAGTGCGCTAAATATATAGCCCGTTCCACGACATGGTTAGAAAAATTGCTCTTTCAACCCGGTTTTATCTGGAGGGAGATTTTATGGTTGCATGACCAGGTTGAGAAAGTATGGGGATTTTCTGGAAGATATCTTATGGGAAGAATTCTCCTGGGAAGAAATGTTGGCGGATTTCAAGGTTTTTGGCTAAATCCGCGAAATTAAAGTCCTTTGGTTTACGTGGAAAGATGCTCACATGCGAAAATTAATTGTTCACAAAACGTTTCTACCATCAAACTGCAAAAATAATTTACTCACAAAATTTTAAAAGTTCCGAAAATTCAGAAAAATGCATTCCTCATCAGTCACTTTTAAAGTAAGGGCATTAGTCACTTTTGGTGATACGTGCAGCACTTAAGTGCGCTTGTTTTGCAAGAAGTATGCACATATAACTGGAAAATGCTTAACTGCAAAAATTTATTCTCGTAAAATCCTTTCCTTATTATCTAAAACTACGAACATTAACTCTTGCAAAAAGTCCAAAATATTGAGTCGCGAAAAGTTCTTCCCGGTACACGAAAACATTGTTGTTCCTTGTGTAAAATACTTACAATTTAAATTCTTAAAATATTTTCTGTATTACTGAAGGAATTGACCTCAAACTTAGACTGCATCATTTTTTTTCGGCAGTGTTTTGAAGATAGAGGTAAATTTATCCTCTTCGCAAAACTTGAGAGTCACCTGGACTAAACCTAAGGTAATTACTTTCGCGGAATTAATTATTGCAGAACCATTTTTTGCAACTGAAGGGACAGATCCGAAATATTTTGCGGAATTTATATTTGCGAATCGCATGCATAGGTGGATTTTGCAGAATAGATTCATGCAAATATAGCAGTTAGGGTAAGTAAGACTCTGGTAAGCATTGTTGGTTACGCGGCTAACTTGTAACCTGCGAGTTCTAGGTTCGAGCCTTGCTCCGACTCGTTTGCGCGAAATCCGTAAAGATTGAGACGAGTAGGGATTCAGTAATTCCTCAGCAGCTTCGCGTGGAGAGAAGAGCAGCAACCGAGTTCAGCAAGTTAGGACAAGTGTTTGCGAAAATTCAAGGTCTGAGACAGTGCCTAAACCAACGAAATTCGGAAAGTTTCTCCCAATAAAAGTATCAATTTGTAACGACGCATTGATCTCAGACCTTTACATAGCATCACTTTTGAAGCCTTGCTTTTAAGAGAGAGATATTTCAGACTTGTCGAAAAATGCACGGCCAATTAAACTTTTTAGACCGTGCAATACTTCGAAAATTGACCTTAACATTTTCATCATTTTCGCAAACTCTATGAGGCTACAACTTCTGAATTGCCCCTAGTTAGTATCGCACTCTAAGTGCCATTTAACCCGGATTTGTCTCTTCTTTAAAAAAGCCCTGAGTCATGATTTTTCCAATTCAGCCATTGGCCTGCCAGCGAGCCAAGCCCTGCCCTGTTGGTAGAATGAGTATAACCGAGCGAAAACGTTTTTCTGAGCAATGAATAAATAGAAAGTACTAAAACGCAAGCCGTCTGATATTTCTCCTTTTTCTTTAAAACTCGCTGTATACGAGCCTTTACTACTTCTTGCGTTAGGTCAAAGTGTGGCTAACTTTCGTGTAGCACAGTATTTTGGCTGAAGTATTAGACCTTTTTGATATCTTCAGTCGTAATCCTAAGTAGCAGTGACGATCACTAAGTTTCCAGAATGGTTCATTTTTGAAATATGAGAAAAGTTTCTTGGTTTAGTTTGGGTCTATTAGATGCGGACTATTGAAATTTCTTGATTTTGACCTGTGAATCATCCTTTGAGTTGGGGTGGGGGAGCGGTGGCCCGTAAAAAAAGTTACATCCTCTTATGCTAGAGACTTGAAATTTGGACCACTCATACTTAGCCATAGACTTATTCATGGACAAATTCCAAATTTTAGCCCGCCCCCTCTCCTCCCCAGGTCGTCTGGTCTGCAAATTGCACATGTTTGAATTTTGCAAGCTGGTCACGTGTTCTCTCATTAAAACCAAAATAAAAAGATCAAAAATTGCATAAAATGTTTCAAAATTCTTTATCAGGTGGTCGCAAATGACATAGAGAAATGTTATTTTACAAGGTAGCATAAGTTTACGTATTTTCTCCTAACTCTTTCGGAGGCACAAGGGGGGGTCTTTTGGCCCTCCTGTCAGATGTCCTGAAATAACGTTTTTGGGATAACACTTCGCTAACCACGCCTTATTATACCCTCATAGAATTTATTCGTGCGTGTTCTGACCACGTCTGACAAATTTTAGATCAAGAGGTCTCGTGATTTGGGCAAATTTCCATCAAAGGATGAAATTTTCACCATTGAGCACTGACAAAAATATATATTTTTGGTAGATCATTGTTTTAATGCTTCACATACAAAAGCGATAAAACGAATTCAATAGAACGAATTTGAGCAAATTTGAGTTGAAGTTTAGGGATTTTACTGGCGTGATTTTGGAGCAAAGTTGGGCTGAAATGGTAACATGTGACATCATATCTTAGGGAGCATGGAGGAGAAACAATTCTACCAACATTTTTAAAAGCTTTTGAGGTTAAGGAAACTCCTTAGGAAGCTTCAGCTCCGAAACTGCTTTAAAACAAAAATTAGAACGGGGGCCAAACCACCCCACGCCGCTTATCATTATGTTGTGCTGCGTTTGCACTCTTTCGGTAAAATATCAGTGGTTCAACGGCATTCCACTGTGGTTGTCTCGGGATTTCGTTTTTTATTGATCAGCGGTAGTCCAATCTGATTGGTTGAATTTAACATGAAAGCATGTTTGATAGTGAGGCTTTTTGGGGTAGATGTGGAGAAGTACGGGCATGAGATCGGGATCGTGTGTTCCTCAGATGTCAAAACAACCATTTCTTCTCACATTATGGGTTATTCTTATCTCGGATCGGTGTTAGCTATAAGGACGATTTATAGCAACATATTAGTTACACCACACACTAACTACTTCAAAAAAGCCCGCCTGGGAATTGGCTAATGAATTCTAATTGCCGAGCATACCGTACTTTGCAGCTTTCCCGCAGACTACGTTCTGCCTAAAATATTACATAATCGGTGATACAGCTGAATTTTTTTGTACTAACATGTAAAAGTACATACTTTTCACTATCAAATGACATGAAATAGGTTGGTCTTAGTTGCAATCTTTATTCTAAAAAAACTATAACGAAAAAAAACATAAAAATTTGGACTTTGATCTTGCTTTTTAGACCAATTTTCCCCAAAGGTAGCTTTTCTGAAAACCCTCATTAAGAACAATAGTTTTGACCAAAGAAGCACTGAAAATAAGCCAACATCCCGGAAGCAGAGTCAGAAAAGAAGCTTTAGCCGTTCGAATGTGATCTACATTTTAAATTCAAGGGAATGGAACCCCCCCCCCCTCCTCCCCCTTCAATAAAAAAATGTCAACCGTTAAACCATAAACGGATTTCATCTAAAAACGCACGTGTAGGTACGTGGTGAACTTACTTTCCAAGTCTAACGCGTCCTGCTTCACAAGTCTCTTCATATTGGTTATCACTTCCTTCTTCAAGTCTCCTTTCGTGACTGAATGAAACAACCTTAAACATTCGTTCCCTTCCTGTTAATATCCTGTTTTCTACTTAACGAGTGGTTTACGTCGGTATTACAATCTTTTTTATCGTATCTCGTCACGTCACATGTCTCGCAATCACAGCAGTCATATAAACACGTTCTTACAACGTGGCCAAATTCTGTTCTTCAGATTTGGACAGAAGAGATTTAATGCTAATCCGTTCTAATTGAATAACAGGACGCTGGACTTAAAGTTAATCAATCGTTTACATAAAGGGTTACTGCATAGTTTTAGACATGCCTAACTGTATACTCTTCGTTTTAATCGCATTCCTTTGTTCAAGAGCGACAACCCCACCCCTTCTGCTCACTCCTCCTCTGCCCATGGGTGGAATTTAGCATTTCGTACGAGCATGTGACGCAAGCGAGTACACAAACACTTTTTCTTCCGAAGTCTATGCTTTACCTACAAGTTTATGTGAAATGCATACCTATTCTGCTTTAATTCTATTCCAGATTCAAAACGCTGTGTATGTGGAAAAAATCTCACATAGCAAGGAAGACTTTTATGTCCGTCTGGACAAAAAAGAGGTCACGTTTGACGTGCCATAACACGCCAGCGATTGAAGTTATGAATTCAAAGTTGCTAGATTCGTTAGAAACGAAGTTAAATGAACATCAACTCGCTTTAAACCTGTTTCACAAACTGACGTGGTTCAGAAGTTGTGGCCCGACGAATTTACCAAAAATGACTAAATCTTTTCATCAATTTTCAGAACGCTGATGTGAATGAGTCAATTTATTGATGGGGCACATGTTTACGGCTATTTTTGAACTAACAATCATGACACAAGGGACGTGTTTCGGGATTAACAGTTAACATAATATGCCTTTCTGACTGCACCTTTTTTTATACACAACCGAGATTTGTTATTTCGCCCCAAAATGTCGTTTGATAAATTGCTAAAAACCGGCCCAAAAGTTGTTAAACGCTATTCCGTATCGGGTCATTTTGGACTTTGTACGTATGAGGAGTGGTTGATTCCGTGCCCCCTCCCCCCTAGTATTTCCGGCCTGGCTATAGCAATGACCACCAAACTTGATATGGTGATAGACCAATATGTAGAGAACAATTTGACGCCATCATAATTTACACAGCCTCATTAATTATTCAGTGGTGTCACCATAATTAGTAGTGGTGCCTAATTACACCAAATTTCAAAAATTTGCATAATTAATTATTTTAACGAGATTTTGCTCGTGCAACATTCCAATGGGCCATAAATCACTAAAAATACGCTTAAAGTCCCCAAACTTCTTCATTTTCAGCTATTTTATGGAGTTCATGTGTTGAAAATGCAGGAAATTAGTCGCATGTCACGTGACAAAAGGCTAATATCTCGTGAACAGGTGAACCAAATTGTACAAAGTTTAGCCAGGATATGCGTAAACTCCTATAACTAAAAGCCTACAAAAAAGAAAGTCGTAGGCTTTTGCCGTTTTTGAGATATTTTCCGAAAACCGGTGGGTTGGGGGGTGGGTGGTGGCGGAATCGACCCACCATACGGGATAGGGTTAACAGTTGCTTAAATTTATCGCCTCTTCGTGATGACTCACAATCAGGTGCAAAATTGTTTCAAAGCCATGCATAGCCAATATCTGATCATAATTCGGAAAACACCGAAAAATCGACGTGACCAACCGACTTCAGGACTACAACAACCTCCAGAGTATCAAACTAGCTCGATTTCATTTCCTGAACGTGTTCCCAAGTCACACCAGACAGCTGTAAATATCGATAATTGGCAAAATCTCAACAAAGTAGGTGTGGTCACAAAAGGGGGGCTATCCCCACCTTCTCGTCTTAAAAGTCCTTAAAGTCCGATCCGTTAAACCGAGTCGTTAACCTGAGGGGGCTTGCTTTTCTCCACGGCTTGACAATACCATTAGTCTTTTACTTGTGGGGACTGGCAAACCCCATATTTTGTGCATTTCTAAATATATTTTGCACCTGATTGCAGGTCTACGGCAGATCCAGTCCTAGATAAGCTACTTATTGGTAGCTAATTGTTATGGTTTCAGTAGATTAGATGCTGGCAGTTACAGTGCATTTTGTTTCGACTTAATAGAACGTTTTTGCAAAATTTTTACAATCAGATAGAGTTGTTTAGTTGTTGAAGTTAAATTCGCCCCGCCCCAACAATATAAGTTGTTTAAATTTTGAGCTTTTTCAGAGTGCTTGTTTATTTTCAGTGTTGTTTATAAAAAAAACCATTTACTCCAACATAGCAAGGAGAGGGGGAGGCTCCACCCCACTCCAGCCCCCCCCCCCCCCATTCGGAAAACCAACAATACTACTACTATTATGGTCTTCAAATTTGGACCACATTGCCTATAGTTGAGGGAGGAGTTCCAAATTTTGGTCCCACAGTTGATCTGGTCTGCAAATTACACGCATTTGAAACTTGCAGATCGGCAATATGATACATAGAAACTAACACAAAAATGTTAATTTGGCGAAAAACGCTTGGCAATAGGAATTTCTGGCGAAAGTAATGTATTAAGACTGGAAACATTGTTGCTTCCAAAATTTAGATTTTTGTAAGTCCAAAAAAATGGCAACAATTTGGCTTTACCCCTGTTTTTGGATCCCCTGCTGCATGAAATTTATTCAAAGTAGACATTTTCTGAAAGAGCTCAATGAAAGCAATCATTAAAGTGTAAACTCATTGAAAACGGCTAAATGGAGAGATACACGCTTGGAAAAACAAATATATGTATATATAAGAACGTTTTATAAGCATTACCAGGTTTGAATTTCTCAAAACGTTTAGCAACAGCTGGGCAACACCCCAGCCTGGGAAAGGTCCAGAAATAAACACGTAGAAGACAAATAAAGACCGTTTTAACACAAAAGAAGAAAATTTTTCTGACAACTTTGTTTTCTCATTCCATTTTCCACCAACAGAATTAACCAGTAAAGAAAAACACCTGCATTGTTAAAATTATGGCGAAAGCTCTGAATGGTCAATAAGCAAAAGCTAAGAAACAATCGAGCCTGGGCAAGAGGAAAACTTATGCAACACCGAGCCTCAGACAAAAAATTGTTTTGCTTATAAAAAAAGCATGTATGTTCCTGTCACATCAGATAAATATGAAACCATGAGAGCTACTGCTCTTACCCTTTCACTCGCAATTGAAGATATCCAAGATTAGCGTTTTAATGAACAACGCTTCAATCTCACAAAAATGGGTGTTCCAGCTGCAGTGTCGAATATTTCCCTCTCCTGGACTTGAAATCTTCTATTGCAGTACTTAACAAATCTTTTGGTTGAGGCAGACAGCTCCTGGGAGCATGTGTTAAGAAGATTAGAAGGCTGCATAATGCATCTATTTTCCAAGTCTCCAACTGGGGTAAAATTTCTTATTATGTCTGCAGACAATACTTTACTTAGCTCTATGACTAAGAACGTGATTTTCAAGTCCTGCATTGCGCACATGAAATAGCTATTTTCTTCGGACGTGAGCCGCTTAGAGGAATTCCGTACCTCGATGTCAGCCTTGACATCTATTGGCGATGACTGAGTGTGCCATGTAGCTGTCCATTTTATCATTGATATGCTATCACATTTCAAAGTTACATATGTTGTGGAATCAGGAAGGAATGACATGTGAATCCAAAATTTCACTTAGCATGAGAGGTTTTTATGGTTTTGGACCAATGCTACAGCGATGTTCGTTGTGAAATGCTAATATTATTAAGCTCAAAGTGATGTCACAATATCTTTGTATACACGGAGGTAATTGTCTGTTGCCAGCACTAGCCGTGCTAGTTCCAGCCCCAGTCCCCATCTCCCAGCCCTTTCACGTGTTTATCAGGCAGTACCAATATACAGTATATAACATGG
>JAOBRC010275908.1:0-13819 GCA_027575255.1 Scolionema suvaense
CAAGGTTTTCCTTTATGGCCTCCCGTCTCCCTATCTACGCTTAATTCCTAATGTTGCCATTAGAAACTCAAGACTCGGTAACCAGTGCAGATGGTCTCTGCTTCTGGTGCAAAACTTTCATTTGCTAGTGCATACTTTCCTCCTTTGTTGGAGTTAATGTAATTGGCGCCTCGTGGCACACAGAATAACGGGCTATCTTTTCTGGATCAAAGTTATCAAAAGCTTGGTGATAATTCTCTCGCTTTTGCAAAATAATACGCCAACTTAAACCGGCTTGGGCACCTTCCAAAATGAGAAATTCTAATAACTGTTGATCATCATAACAAGGTAGGCCCCATATGGTATCATGATAGTGGCGATAGTCATTATCACTCAAACACCATTGACAGCGAGTTTTTGTGGTCTCTATCATAGAAAATTTAACTTCCTTTATGCTACTCTATAAGATAGACTGATAATCATGATTAATCAAACGCAAAGATAATGCAAATGCCAAAGAAAATAAAACATTATGTAAGCGATATTGACCGCTTCCTTTATAATTTTGATAAGAAAAGCCACAAATTATCACTCTCCCAGCAACAACAGCGAGATAAACACGACATCATTGCCAAAAAACGAGACAGTTTGGTACAAGAAACGCCTGTTGATAGTATTTGGCAAGAGTTCTAAGCTCAAGCGACTTATCAATTTATCACAAGCTAGGCTATAATAAGTAGTGCTCTATCTCTAATGGTTAGCTTGTTTTACTTACTGCGCTTCTAAAACTTGCATCACCTAGTAAATGCGCTATAGTCATAAACATACCGCCTAATAGTTAGCTTTAATAAATAAACCAACAATAAATAATGTTTGGCTTTAAGGAAAAACTACGTTTTGCTTTGGGCGTTGATTTCACTTATCATAACACTCGCTTTGTCTATCTACAACAACGTGCTGGCAATATCAGCGTCATTTACCAAAGCAGCTGCCAGCGTCCTTGGTTTAAAATAAGCCGCAACTGCGCTGTCATCACTGCCTGTAGCAATCAGCAGGTGATGACTAAAACACTAACCTTTGGTTATAAGCTAAGCGAGCGTGATATTATCTGGCAAGTTCGTCTAAGTGCCAAAGAATGGTTTGATTGTGCTTTTGAAGATTTGTCTTTTGATTTTAACGATACCACACCACAAACCATAACCATTTTTGCCATACCCAAAACAATTACTCAATATTATCTAAAGCAACTACATGAGTGGCAACTTAAGTTACAATGCCTAGAGCCTGATATTTATGCCTTGGTAAGGGCAGTCCATTTTCATCATGCTGATAATATATTAACGATGTTAATCAATCTAGAACGGCAGGCTTTCCAGTTAATCATTGTAAAAGATAACTATACTCTATTTACCCAGAGCCAATCAGTTTTGCCAACAAGTAGCCACAGCGACTATCTAAACCAACTGCAACAAAGCTATCATCGCTACCAAGGCCAAGCAGTACAACAATGCTTGATAAGCGGGGCTATGGCAAAACCACTCCATTCTCTAATCAGCAGTGGTTTTGCCATGAAAGTCAGGCTATTTAAGCCGCTTGCCAAGCTAAATCAACATCAAGAAGATGCATCGTTAACACTAGCATTTGGCCTAGCATTAAGGGGATTGCAATGATAACAATTAATTTTTTACCCTGGAGAGAACAAAAAGATCGCAAAAGAAAAATGGTCTTTCTATCATCAATAGCCGTAACATTACTGTGCAATAGCATTTTTTGTTTTATCTACTATGTGCTATTATACCACCAACAACAAAAACTAAAAGCTAATATTACCCATCTTAAAAATTGTAGTCATCAGTATGCTATTCAAGAAGCAAAATATCAACGCTATAGCAAACTAAAAAAAGATTATCTAAACTACCTTACCACCAGCCATCAACAAAAGCTAATGCTAATTAAACAACTTGCCATATTGCAATTACTATTAACCATGCATGCTCATCTAGCAACGCTTGGTAATATGGTATGGCAATATCACAAGCTAACCTTTAGCCTCTATAATATTGATGATAAAAACGTCGATAGCATCACGCAATTATTACATGATAACAGTGCGATTATTGGTTTTAAAATTATAAAAATACAACCTAACCAGCATCACATTGATGTTGCACTAAAATTTAAACCCACTTTGGAGCGTCCTTATGGCATTGCTTAGATCGTATTATTTATCTGAATATCACCTGTGGCCAGTATGGCTTAAATGCGCAGCCACATTATTGTTAAATAGTTTAGTATTATTAATAGCCTATAAGGGTTTTGTGCACATTCATTATCATCATATCTTATTAGAAAAGCAGCTCCACAAACAAAAACTATTATTGATTGAGTACTATCGCCATGCGCTACAACTACCAAAGCTTAAACGACAACTCAGTCGTCTACAATCTTACACCAAAGCACATCATCTCTACTTGCTATCAAAACAACCTCTCATCATAACTAATCAAAAGCTCTATATTCAAAAAATTACTGCTAATAGCAGCCATTTGCCAGTTCATAGCACAGCAAGAAAAGCTAAACCACAACAAAAGCAGTGGACGCTAGAACAAAGGCAGAAAAAAATTGATCATCTGTGGCAATCATTATCTTCATCAATGCTTAGCATACAATCGCAACAACATCACTTGCAAATTAGCGCTGTTAGCACTTTAAAATTGCTTGGCTATTTTTTGCAAAAACTAGCACAACAATTTCCTCTGACTACTTGGTCAAAGCTATCAATAACAAATGATCACACTTGCCACTCGATAACAACTAACCATGAAATTCATCATAATCAATACGTTTGCAACCATAATAATACTGACTATCACATGAAGCTTATTATGCAAACCACTTTGCAAGCTAGACTAGCTAGAAACCGATGATAAAATACCTGTTAGCCATTACAATGAGTAGTTTGATCTTAGTCAATTGTCATCATGACAAACACTCATGCTGTCATAACATACTCAAAACCATCACTCAAACTCCATTGAGACCGTTACCATCTTTCATTTTAAATAACACTTGTCACAATCAACCCTCACTATTTCCTAGTGCGCCTTTGGCAAGTTTACTGATGGTGGCTTATATTAAATCTCCAAAGCAAACACAAGCCCTCATCATAGATAGTTTTGGTCAAATAAGATCAATTAAATTAGGACAAATAGTTGCACTAGAGAAATTTAAAGTGATCGCAATAAAGCCAAACTATCTAATACTACAAACTCAAAGAGGCAGTTGTCACAGGCATAAGCACTCTTTTGTCACTAAAAGACTAACCATTAACAAACTACAGATAGCATCATATCAACAAAGAAAAAACTTTATCATTAAAGTTAATTAGCTTATTTTTATTTTGTTTTAACTTATACACTTTAAACCAATTTCTTGATAAAAAATTGGCTAAAGTAAAACTATTAATATACCACAATTACCTAAGAGATGATATAAAAAATCGCTCTACCGTAGTAACTATTTCTTAATAAAGTGAATCTGTCCAATCTAAAGGAAAAAAAAGATAAAAATTTACTCCGCAATGCGAGTTGATTGTCGTAGAAGCAAACACGGTGATTATGAAATGTTTGATACAAACATTAAGCCTGCCTTAAGCTCAAAAACACGCTCATCTGATTTAAATACAGAGGGTATAATTACAATAGCAGCTAGATATTCAGGTATCAGCTTTCCAGCTTTAATAACTGGCATTTTAAATAGTTACTTTGTTAAAAAAAAACCATGAGAAAAGTAATATGTTAAACTATTGTCTATGATCAAAACATTCCATTTGTGCATGCAATATTTAGTAAAATTGCTAGTTCAACTCCTTTAAAAACTAATAACATTAATAGTCAAGAATTGAAATCAGCCGATGCCTTGTTAATTCGGTCAAAAGTAAAAATAGATGAAAATTTATTAGATCATATGGATAATTTACATGCAATATGTATTGCTAGTGCCGGAGTTGATCATATTAACTTATCCTACATACATGATAAAAAAATCAAATTATTTACCACAAGAGACTGTAACGTATTAGCCGTAGCAGATTATGTGCTAGCTGTTTTTATGTCATGCTATCCAGGCAGTTATTTTGGAAATATAAATATCGACATCGTTAGATTAGAAAAAATTGGTAGGACGGTTTATTATCGTTTCAAAATATTAGGCTGCAATTGTATTGCTTATGATCCATTTGCTCATCCTAATGACAATAATTATCTTTTAGGAAATTTAGAGGCGATATTATTGATGAGAATGCCCTATTAAAAGGATGAGAAAAAAATGACTTACGATTAGCTTTTGATGTATGGAATAATGAACCCAATATAAATAAAGAATTAGTTCAATATGGTTTGATTAGTACACCGCATATTGCAGGATGGTCAAAAACTGCACGATATAATGCTGTTAAAATTTAGCTAATAACTTATAACAATATTTATATAATGAAAACATACAACGGACCCATATTTCTTGGTTTTATGGGCCACGGTTTAGTCTCATTCTTGTAACAAGGTGATATGGTGTTTAGGCAGAATAGTAATGTTGATAAGGCCAGCACTTTTAGAGAGGCGATTGGATCAGTTGGCAAAGCCCAGCGTGTTTAGCGCCTTATTTGCCAGATTTTTCACCGAGTGAACAGATGGGATCAAAGAGTAAAAGTATTATACGAGAACTTTCACTACACCCCAACAAGCCATTTGTCAAGGCCATCACAGTGGCTTTTGCATCCATCACAAAAACAGATTTAGCCAGATGGCGTAAATTGCGGATATAAAAGCTCAACAATTTAGTAAAATGCTATAATGCCCAATTGAGCTTATTTTTTAATCAGTGTCATTTCATGAAATATTCAGGCCAGAGAAAACCATGCCAAACACGCAACACAGTTTTTATGGCATAGACAAAAGCCTTATTAAAATCTAATGATTAGTGTATAACGCTATTTATTCGTCAACATCATAGCAAAAATTGCTTGGTTTTTTCTAACAAAAACGATAAAATAGTGGTGATATAATTACTAAATTGAGGAAACTTATGACGCCATTTCTAAATACAGCTATTAAAGCAGCAAGAGAAGCAGGAAGAATCGTCATTAATGCTACAGATCGTATGGACACCGTAGTCATCTCATCAAAAAACTGTCATGATTTGGTTACCAGTATCGACCATGCTTGTGAGCAACGTATTATTACCATCCTACAAAATGCTTATCCGCATCACGCTATTTTAGCTGAAGAAAGTGGACAAATTAACAGCAGAAACAGTGATAAAGATTATCTTTGGATTATCGACCCATTAGACGGAACTGTCAATTTTATTCACGGATTTCCTCAATTTTCCATCTCTATTGCTATGCAATATCAAGGTCGTCTCACACTCGGTGTCATTTACGATCCTATTCGCCAAGATTTATTTATAGCTGAACGCGGTGCAGGTGCGACAAAAAACAATCGTCGTATGCGTGTTAGTCAAAACAAGCAATTAAATGATAGTCTCTTAGGCACTGGTTTTCCACGACAACGACAAGATAAGACGTACTTTTCTTGTCTTGCTCAACTATGTGAGAACTGTCACGGTGTAAGGCGTGCTGGAGCAGCTGCTCTTGATTTGGCCTACGTAGCCTCTGGTCATTTAGATGGCTTTTGGGAAACGGGTCTAGCGCCTTGGGATGTAGCAGCAGGCGCTTTGATGATCGCAGAGGCCGGTGGCTTGGTAAGTGATTTTTCTGGCGGCGATGATTTTTTAAAAAACGGCAGTCTTGTAGCTGGTAATCCTAAGATCTTTAAACAATTACTAAAGGTTGTAAATACACATTATCATTGAGCAAGTTAAGAAATAATAGTCCTCTCCCTACACTATTATTTCTATCTAATCACTAACTTCAAGTTCTAATATTGACACGGCATCTGCTAACGGATAGATTTTTCTAATTACCAATCCTGAGTTTTTAAAAAGCATCTCAAATTCCAGCAGCGTTCTCACTTTTCCTCTAGTAACATTTAACATATTAATATCATTAACGCAGGCCTCTATATAGCTTTGCGCTCCCCTATCAATAATGCGATCAATAACGAGCAACTTACCATCTTTTGGTATAACTCTCTTGCAACGTCTAAGTAGACTAGTGGCAACCGCATCTGTTTTGCCATGAATCACTGCTTTCATGATATAAAGATCACCGCCTCTGGGTACACTTTCAAAAAAGTCACCGCTAACATATCGACAGCGTGAAGCGACACCTTTTTCCTTAAAATAGGCATTGGCTGATTTTTGCAATGGAGGCAAATCATAATTAATGCCACAGATATGTTGGTATTTTAGTAGGATGTTTACCAGTAAACTACCGACCCCACCGCCTATATCAACAATAGTGTTATAAGGAGTAAAATCATAAGTCTTTATAACTAATTGCCCAAAGAGTTGTGAGTTTTCTTTCATGGCATGGTTATAAATTTGACTAGCCACTGGATTATCTCTCAAATAGATACCAGCACTACAGTCAAATTCTAATTCAAATGAGGTGGTAACATCAAGTTTAATACTCTTATCAAGCGCCTTGGCGGCCCGATAAAAATATTTTGCATGTAGACGAATAAATTGCTTTAAATTAACAAGATCACTTGATTGTTTATTAAGCTCAAAAACACGGTTAGGATGTTCTGTAAATAGATTTTTTGCAGCCAAATAACGCATAACACGATAGAGTTTTTCTGCATTGGACTGAGTAAGATGTGCTAATTTCTCAATTGATTTGGGACCCTCTTGCAAATGCTTAGCAACGTTGAGTTTTACAACAACATAAAGGCATTGCGTATCATAGTATCCAAATAGCAATTTTTTAATCAGCATATTCTTTCTCGTAAGCAGGTTTGCCAATAGGCTAAGTCATATTTAATATTAGCATTAGCCTATCTTTTTACTATGTTAAAATAGCAAATAAAACCAAGCAACCCCAACACAATATAAGTACCTGCTAATAAGCTCGTTCCTAAGTGTGTAAAGCTAGCCAAAACCGCACTACAAGCAATGCCCAAACTAAAGATAATAACTACTCTGCGACCAACTTTATCAGATAATGGACCATAAATTAACATACTTAACCCCACACCAAGAATAAAAAAGCTAACAGATTGCTGTATATGCTGCTTATCAGTATGCATGTAGACCATTATATAGGGCAGCGAGGCTAAATGAATATCCACCCCTAACGAACCACAAATGGCTAGTAAAATAATCTGGATTTAGGCGAAAAGCGATCTACTTGGTTAAAACCTAACGAAACATCCTCATTTACCATCAAGTAAACGCCGGTTTCTCGCTCGGTTTTAGTGCGTATCTCATCTTTTCGCTCAAGTCCAGATAACAAGACTTAGACATTTGAATTCCTTAAATGTGATTGAATATGCCCGCATCTTATCGTCCTTATAGCTTTAACCTTTTATTTTTTAAGACTAATCTATTTATCATCTTTGGCAAATGCTTTTAAATCAAAAGCGCACTGAAATACCAGTTCATTTAGCTTTATTTTCTATCGCTCAATTAAGCAACTCAAACAAACCTTGGTTTATCTGCAAATAAATCAATTAAGATAAATAGTCATATCATTATAAATAAATATGAGTAACATGGGTTCTCTTTAATAGATTATACTAAACATTGAGATCAAAGTGTTATGCTTTTAGACGCTACTTGATGAAAATGACTATCAGCAACATGCAGGTTTAAAGATATAAAGTGTATCTATTGTTTTTTAAATGGCTATGGTCATATAATCTTTATTGCCAAGTTAGCAAATAATGAAGCTTATGAAAACATTAGAAAAAAATGTTATCAACACATGGGGGCAAAAAAGCAAAGATTGGCTTAATGTATTGCCAACTCTTGTAAAACAGCTATCAAGGCATTGGTCATTAACTGATATTAAGCCAGTCGATAACATGAGTTACCATTATGTGGCAACTGCGCTTTGGAAAAACAACGTGCCTGTTGTATTAAAGATAGGCTGCGATGCCAAACTCATTAGTGATGAATACCAAGCCCTCAAACATTTTGACGGACAAGGCACCATTAAAGTATTTGATATCAACACCAAATATCATGCCCTATTACTGCAACAAGCCATACCAGGCCATCCATTGAAAAAACACTACCCAAGGAAAATTGCGGGCACTATTGCTATCTACTCAAACGTTGTTAAAACACTTGCCACCTATCCACTATCAGATAATGACTACCCGCATGTTAACCAGTGGTGCAATACTATCGATAGGATCCAAAATTCACGCATTGAAAAATGCCTTCTTAATAAGGCAAAGCAATTGAGATTAGTACTACTTAATTCTGCCAAACATGAATACCTCTGCCATGGCGATCTACACTTTGAAAATATCATCAAGCAAGGTACAAAGTGGTTAGCCATTGATCCTAAAGGTGTGATTGGAGAGATGGCGTTTGAAGCAGCGGCATTTGATTTGATCAGCAAAGATGAAATAAAAAACACTTCAAATATACCACTAAAAATCATTAACCGCGCCTCAAAACTAGCAACAGCTTTAGCGCTTGATGTTGATCGCTTATTAGCATGGGTATTTTTAAGAATTATCATCTCTGCACAATGGTTTATTGAGGATAACGCAAACCCAAATAACCTGTTAATGCTAGCAAACCACCTCTATCCATTATTAAATAACCATAGAAAGCCACATCAGAATTCATCGCACAGTTTACAGATATCACCTCAATACAAAGAATAAGCTTGAAATTGCTCTACATCTCTCAAGCATTAAGCTATTTAAAGCATTCTCATTAACTATACCGCCCACTTTGGCGCTAGATACCAATTATGAGGATTTTTCGTTAGGTTTTAACAAAGTAGATCGCTTTTCGCTCAAGTCCAGACACAGATGAGTAAAAAAGCATGGATTAGCACCTTGTGGGGGTATGCTTGGCCTTAACATCACCTATCGCTTAGTTTTCCAGGTATTGACCTAATAGCTTACTTCACCTAATAAACGCTGTTTAGTTGCACTGATCTCATCGCTACGTTTAGCTAAGGTCATTCTATTGGCCTGCTTTGTGTGACTAAGCGGTTATGCTTGGCAATGCTTTTAAGATAGTAAATCTCATGGCGCTCACACCCACTTAGCAGGTGATGGGGACGATATGCACTATCACCACAGAAAATCAATTTGCCCCCAAGAGGCGTGGCGAAGTCGTTTGACTAGCCGACTTAACATTGCCCAAGACTGTTTGGCGGCTTCTTGATAGCTTGGGAAAAGATAACTAACTAAACCAGTACTCACCATAAAAAACACACGGTACTGTTAACAAATGAATCCCAAGACTTTCATACAAGCGATAGCGAAGAAGGCCAAGCAAGTCGAGTCGAGTTTATCGAAACGTAGAGCACGCCTTTTATTTTCTTTAATTTTTCCAAAGAAACTTAGTACAACGCAGCGTGTTTTATATAGGGGTTTATATTCCGCTACCTTGGTGTTACCAAGTATTTTTAAAAATCCTGGCTCAATGACTCAGTTCGAAACAGGCCCTTAGTATAGGCTAGACTCAAGCGCGTTGGTGAAAAAAAACAAACGGTGTATCAGCCAAAAAAAGGTTAATTGGGCATTATATGATTAAACAGCTAAGGTCCCCAATTATCGGTTTCGCATAAGTCCAATTAAAAAGCATTTTATGAATGCATGATGTTTAATAATATGCTAAATTTGAGTGCCTCTTAGAATCAATGATCATCACCATTGATAGAAAAACACGATGGCAATGACTCATTTTGCGTTAATTAATCATTATATAAAATAATTAGACAGTTAAGGATTAAAATGCATGAAAAAACGCATAATTAGAAAAGCTGTGTTTCCAGTTGCAGGTATGGGTACCCGATTTTTACCGGCAACCAAAGCTAATCCTAAAGAAATGCTACCAATAGTTGATAAGCCGCTGATTCAATATGCAGTTGAAGAAGCTATTGCTGCTGGCATTACTGATCTTATTTTTGTAACAAGTTATAGTAAAAGAGCTATTGAAGATCATTTTGACTCTAATTTTGAATTAGAATCACGCTTGATACAACTTGGTAAAACAAAGTTGCTTGCAACGATAAAAGAACTCTTGCCTAGCAATGTATCTTGTATTTACATAAGACAATCACAACCCCTTGGTTTGGGGCATGCTGTACTTTGCGCCAGAGATATTATTGGTGATGAACCTTTTGCAGTGTTATTAGCTGATGATCTTATTAGCGCGCAAAATAACTCTTGTTTATCTGCAATGATGCAAATATTTGCTAAAACCCAAGCCAGTGTCATTGCTGTAGAGAAAATCAGCAACAAAGATAGTGATAAATATGGCATGGTTGGTTTAGAAAATCCTAAATTGCTAATTGGCAATCATGCTAAAATTACTGCTATTGTTGAAAAACCAAAGCCCAATCAGGCGCCATCAGATTATGCTGTGGTTGGTCGCTATATTCTCTTGCCTGCTGTTTTTAGTTATCTAGAAACACTTGAGGTGGGAAAAAATCAAGAAATACAACTAACCGATGCTATTGCTAAACTTTTGTGTGATAATATTTACGCTTATCGTTTTAGCGGCAAGCGCTATGATTGTGGCAGCAAACTTGGCTATTTGCAAGCCACCGTTGCTTATGCCCTAAAAAATCAAGAGTTTTGTCAAAGTTTTCGGTCATTTTTAGCTAACATTTTATCTCAATAAGGAAAATAGCAATTTTTACACTACCAAGCAAATTTTCTATTATGGCAATAATAATGAGTTTATTACTCACTATTATTGCCATATTTTCACATCCAGTTTTCAATAATGATGGTTTATTATATCTACACGTTGCTCATGTTTATCTAACCCAAGGTCTAAGTCAAGCCATTAATCATTATCCTTGGCCGTTTTATGCCATTAATATTGCCTGGATTAAAGAAATCACCGGACTATCACTATTAAATTCAGCTTATCTTCTAGGCGCCATTTTGGATCTGTTGAGCGTTTTAATTTTTATTCAACTCAGTCAATTAGTCTTTCCTCAATTTAACATAAAAATTTTTGCGGCCTTAATGATACTAGTTTGGCACCCGTTTAATAGTTTTAGACCAGATATTATTCGTGGTCATGGTTATTGGTTTTTTTTGTTATTGTCTGTCTATTTGCTGTTTAAGTTTTTTGAAAATCCCCATTGGAAAATAGCAATTACCTGGTTTTTCGCCATGATAATGGCAGCATTATATCGTGTTGAGGGCATAATATTGTTGTTTACCATGCCACTTTCGCTGTTTTTTAATCAGCAACTATTGTTATATCAAAGATGCCAATCTTATTTGCGTTTAAATACCATGACCATTATCACAGTAATAATAATGATAGCAAAACTAATGGTAACTAAACATCATCCTGGCCACTTTGTTAATTTGGGTAAACTAACAGAATTACCGCGATATTTTCATACTTGTTTTAGTGGTGATTTTTTACTAAGACTTTATCACGCTTTATGGCAATGTATTAGCGTGTTATCTTGGCCATGCTTTATTATATTATGTTATGGTTTATATCACAAAGTCTTTGTTGCGATCAAAAAAAATGCGCGGGTTATCTTAGGCACATTTGCTGCCAGCAACATTTTAATTACCCTTGTTTTTTATTTTAATCGTGGTTTTTTATCAAGGCGCTATGTTATGCCTTTGGCATTATGTGCAGTCGTATTGTTACCGTTTTCTTTGCAAACAGCTTATAATAATTGGCGCTGTCATGTTAAGCGCTTATCAAATACTAGTTTATGGCTTTTAATAACGTTACTGCTATTTGTCATGCTAATTGGCAGCTTATTTCCTTTTGGCCATTCGCACCGTTATCTTTATCAAGCAGCCACGTGGCTTAAAACTCATAGCTCACCTCAAGCGATTATTTGTAGTAGTGAAAAGCGCATGGCACTGCTTGCTAATCGCATCAATTGGCAGCGCTCTTCATTATATTTAACGTGGTGGAATCTATCACAGTTGCCTTGGTATCATTGTGATTATATTGTTATGATTGTGCCTTGTGGTAATAGCGTTGCCAAACAATCATTAATAGCAAAGCTTGGCTATCCTGTTAAATTTTTTCGCGGCAATGGTAATAAACAAGCCCTGATTTTTAATGTGCCAATTTCGCTATTAGCTGTTAGTAGCCTTGCTAATTAACAGACAAAAACCAAGAAAATTAACAAATGCGAAATAAAATGGTTTTTTAGTATGGTTAGTGTTGACTTATTTTTATTAATATTTATGTTTACTTGCACAAAAGTTGCAAAGTGCTAAAATATCATTTAAACTCTAGCGCTAAAATTTGCTTTAGTAGATTAATGTAAACAAGAGGAGAAAGTAATGCCAACAAAAAAATCCATATCAAAAAAATCTGGGTTGCCACCTGAGCAGCTAAAAGAATCGCAAAGCGATCTTTTGCGCTGTGAGGGCAAGTTAGATAAAGCTTATGTAAAAGCATTGGGCTATCTTAAAAATCAAGAGGAGGCATTAAAGTTAAAAATCAAAAAATTAAAAGAAAAACTACTGGTCACTCAAAATAGTCATAAAAAAGCGCAGTCACAGCTCAAAGCTAAAAAGATATTGTCTAACCAAAAGCGTGTAAACAAGACTAAAAAAGTGCTTCAAACTGTTTTAGCAGAGCTAGATGGCCTTAAATCGACACTCAATGTCATAAAGGATCAGTTTAACCAAGTGACAACGGGCTATAGAAAATTTGTAGCAAGAACCAAGTCTTTGATTCAATTTGAAAAAGCTTGGGACAAGCAGGCTAAGAAAAAAGCAGTAAGTGCAAAAAAGAAAAAATCATCAAAAAAGACAAAGACAGCCAAAACACAAGTTGCTGATGCAAAACCAGAGGTAATAGAAGAAGAGCTAGCATAGCAATAAAACTTTTTAGTGAATTGATGTGTTTTACCAATCAACAATCATTTCAAGTTGGCATAAGTGGCAAATTAAATCTATGTAAAGTGACTCTTTTTGCCACTTGCCGCCAGTCAATAACCAATAAAAATGAGCTTAAAAATCGAATTGAGTCAAGTCTTTGGGCAATGTTAAGGCATTAACGCAATAGATAATAGCTTGTCCTAATCGCAAACTTAGCATGTTAACCCGTTTTGGGGTAACTAAATGACCACATTATTGATCTAGGCAATCAATAAAAAACATATTGCTACTTTGTTAGTTTGCTCTTGGTTTAAACACAGTTTTGCTTGATAGAATGCTTTTTAGTCTGCTTGATAAACTTGCTTTGCAACCAATGGTGCAAGGGCAATGCTAGCTTATAGCCATTCCAATAATAAACCGTCATCACAAATTATAGCTAAATCATAATTGTCATTTTTCAAAGGTGACTTCACTGCGTTACATTTCTGTTAAACTCGACTTCATTGTGTTGCCATTTTTTTCAAAGTCAATGACAGTAGCAAGCATCGATAAGTGTTAAATAAAATGACAGATTTATCATAAATCAATGAGCAAGATTGGAGGCAAGCATAGCAAAATGCTGAGATATTGCCTCCATTAGTAGCGCTTCAAAAATGTCGTTGGCATTTAGCAAATAAAGCAGCAGGCCAGCTAACCCGCATATTTCGTGTGCTCTGAGTCGCCAATTACATAACTCTAACAAAGGAGGAAAATATGCACTAGCAAATGAGAATTTTGCACCAGAAGCACAGACCATCTGCACTGGTTAGTGAGTCTTGAGTTTCTAATGGCAACATTAGGAATTAAGCGTAGATAGGGAGACGGGA